>JABFPT010000010.1:0-11152 GCA_022817245.1 Nixonia krombeini | reverse complement strand
GTGAGCTTACAGCGCGTTTGATGGGTTCCAAACTTATGCTCGCTTTCAAACCGTTGGAAGTACCAACACGTTTAATGTAACGTAGATTTTGTTTGTCATCTATCCCATAGTTTTATAACATTATCTTGATTCGTTCCCTAATCATCTATTATGTACAAGAGTTACTTGTACTTACGTACAAGTCATTCCGAGTTTTTCAATTAAGAAAGGTAATATTAGTAAAGGTTGTAGGGAATTTTGTCTTTGTGCTTTTATAATAGTAGGTATATTTCTTTTTACTTTTTTTTATTTATTATTACATTTTCTATTTTAATCAACGGAATACTTGGTACTCGTTTCCGTAGGCTTCCACAAATTCATCGTATTAAATGAAAATAACTCTACTACAGTTCAGGATTGAATCCACGTTCTACACTTCATTATATTTGATTTTTAGTGATTTCAATTGAAAAACTCTTTTGAAGAATCTTTTAAGAGTCTTATCTTCGACTAGCCCTTGGCTCGCCATAATTGCAATGTAGTGGATGTTGCAGCAGTGAAAGCTCGTATGAAGCATTTTCATTGTACTTTTTTGTTAGAAAACTTTACTGTGGGCTGATCAAAATGAATTTTATTAAAACAACATTACATATTCCATTATTTGTTGAAATATATATTGATAATTTATCAGATTATTCTATGAATATTAATGATTGTATTTGCTTTTGTATTTACTTGTAAAATCGAACTTCTGTGATAAACAAATAAAATGCACGTTTTCTCGGTAATATCGTAATATCATCGGTGTATTTAATTAATCACACCAGTTATGTGTTTTATTATCAGGCTTATTTTCAAGATAACTTTACTGTTACCGCTTTCGCGCTTTACGATTGTTCGCGCCGTTAAGCTCGCGTGTCACAATCACGTTGCACCTTCTTCTTTCTGATTATGCTTAGAAAATATTAGAAAATTGTTTTGTACCAGCGAAGCAGGAATGTAGAGAATTAATCGTAGCGAAATTGAGTAATTGCATTCAACATGAATGAATTGTTAATTCAGCGTTTGTTTATTATTTTAAATGTGGATGGTAAATGACACGGTGTTCCTTATTTCCCAAGCTAATCTTTTAACGCTAAACGTAATCATCAAATACGTAACAACGAGGACGAGGTTGGTCTCGTTCGGTGAACCGAGCAGGAATAGATTGCGTGATCACGTTGACGAGCTCGGCTCTGAGTGGGACTTTTATCTATGCCGCACTTTTAATTGTGGCATTAACGGAGGAGCGGCAATTAATCCCGATCGATCGGCCATCGATTCATAGCCGACATGCTGGAAGTCCGGCGCACCGAACCCAGCCTGCTATTACCGACGAGAGGCAGTGCATTTGACTTATTGCGTTACTTGCAGGCGCACACGTATCAAATCATCCGGCACGTCCAACTCAAATATTTATTCGGATGCTACGGAAATCGTTCTCCATTATATTCGAGTGCTCGGCATCGATTCTGAAAAATGCACGTCCAATCGAATCACATGAAAACGCATAAAGGAATAATTCCACGCTCTTTTCTCTTCTGCACTCGCGATATTAGACCATCGACTTCCATCGATTTTGCGGTTCCGAAAACGACTTTGTTTATTTGGCAACGCGGCTTTTCGAGGTCCGTCATTTTAATCTTGAATAATGTGCGATATTAATACGAATTGAAGAATTTTACTTGCCGGTGTAACAGTAATTTATGACTGTTTACAACACCGCGATATCCTTTAATTGTATTTGCTTGTTAAATGACTATTTTAATTCTCTTTGTCATTTCATTATAAATACACTTAGTCAGTGTATTTATTTTTATTTTTACTTCTTTACTTCTTTATTTAGTTCATTTCCATTGTGAACTGTGAATGAATACAGTTAATACAATATAGTTAAATTTAAAAACTTCTTTAGTGGCTTTTATGTTGAGGGCAATCAGCGAAATGGTTTTGCAACTGTTGCAATTACAGAAGAATCGTTGATATTTCTTTAATACAATTTTAAAAGAAACGTTGGATTGTCAATTTAGATATTTTACAATCGTAATACTTTCGCGGAATGCGGTTAAAATTCGATTTTCTTCGTCGCGTAAAAATTCATATTCGTGATCTTGTGAACCACTCTCGTTCGAAATTGCAAAAATTGTAAAATTAGTGACGAAGTTAAATGTTTTTTCCAAAAAAGCATTGGCGTTTGGAGCAAACAAACGAAACCTGCGTCACGTTTCCTGAAGCACTGTTTTTGACGAAAGCCTGTATGTATAAGTACTGTATATCATTTAAAAATATAGTAATTGCGCAAAACAGTCAGCGCGGTTTCGTCGAATGCGATGAGCGAGCAATGGTGCGGAGGCACGAAGTTTGATAATTTTCCAAGTTTTTGTAGTACGAGCGTGGGTTTATTGTACGCGTATTGCCCGATTATTGAATGCTTAGTCGGGTGGAAGAAAACTCCGCGAAATCCTGATGAAGCGTAGCAAGAAGACTCATCAGTTGGAGCGGGAGGGTAGTAATATCTTTTTTCTTCGTGCATCGGACAAAGTACCATTTTGTTTCAGGTTTACAGGTCGCGCGCGCACGCACGACGTCACGCGATCATTACCGCAACAAGCCGGTACACGTAATTAATATAAAAAATGTCTGTTTATCGTGGGTAGCGGTATTTAGAGGCACAAGCGTCGGACGTGTACGAGTGGTTGATTTCGCCGGCGAAACAACGCGGACTGATGTGCCAGCAGTTAAATAAAAGGAACGATTGTATCCCAGTCGGGGCACGCGAGCGCACAGCGTGCTATCGCATTAATGCGCACCAGACGCCGGAGACTACTCTGGTTACCGCGAGATAATATAAAACGCCCGTGAAAAATGGGGCATATTCCTGAGATAAGGCGGCAAATGCATTTGGATTGCGTCATTTTTAATTAAACTCGAGGAAACACGTATCTTGGGAAAATCACCCGACGCTTTTTCATTCAAACTAGATCGATTTCACGGATATGCTAATAGTTTTAACTTCTGTTTTTGTTACAGGTACGTACGCCGAACAGTTTCTTCCTTTTTCTACGCCTAATTCTCTAATTTGTGAACGTCAAATGGTGAGTTGTCCATTTCATTTTGTCCAAAATTGTTTTGTTCATTAACTGAAATTATTCTCAAATGGAGAGAGTGTTTTTCGTCAATGTACGAGACAGAATATTAAATAAATAAACAAAATGAAATATTTTCCTCACACGCAATATTGAAATTTAGACGACTTTAAATAAACGATTTATCTTAAGTGTTGACTCGACACGTAATGCTAACATATAACTATCTTGTGTACTGTTTTAATTGCACGAAAGAAGAATGTTTGTAACTTTTTAACAGTTATGCGTGCTATATAATGACATGCTGAGGTTTACCAATTTTTGTATTTTTAATTTGAACATATTTTTTGAAGTTTTCAAATGCCTTGTAAATTTTAATATTGAATGTGTGAAGTAAGTAAAAGGAGTAGTTAAATTTCTCATGGACGTAACCACATTTTTTACTGTAACACACACTGATTGCCATACGTTTAAAACAGAAATCAGCAATAATATATGTTTTTATTCGTCAAATTATGGTTGTTAGTTTCATAACGCATAGTAAAGTTACGTGCTAATGAAATATGACTGAACGCGAGCTTTCCTGGTTAAGTACGGTGAGCCAGAACGTGTAACAAATTTTATCTATTTATGTAGATTGCACGATATAACATACGTGTTCTTCATAGATCAATTTACGTTATACTTCATGGGTTATACTCCATTGGTAAGCGAAATCACGGATAAATATTTTGAGAGACGATCGATACAATTATTCATATAACAAAATAACACGTTATTTAAAATATACAGCATCGACCCACAAAAGTCGTTGCATCCTGTTGCTATCAGATCTACCAAGAAACAGGTCCGTGGATTTTGCATTGCAATAAACAAGTAGCCAAATGTTTTTCCATCCAACTAATTGATGTAGTTCTTCAAATTTGTGCATAGGAATGCAAATGAACCAACTGCATTGGTATGGCAAGGATAAGATCCTTCCTCAGCCTGTAGCTGCTTCCTCGATCGACGCAAAGGAGCGCATATTCACCTATTGATCATTATATTAATTATAAAATGTCCATCGTGTATCAAAGCCTCTGTACACGCATGCTCTTGATCATAATTAACGCGCACCACGTCGTCGTCTCTCACCTTTCCGTACATTCTTATACCACTACACTATGACTAGTCAGTCGTCGACAATAATCATTTGATGACCGAATTATCCCATTTCCCTTCCAATCTGACGTTGAACAGTAAAGGATACTGTGATCGTATTTCATGAATCATCACGCTCGTCGAGTGGCTTTTTCCATCGATCAGCGAAGTCCCAAGTGTCGAACTAATTGGAAAATTCAAATATGGCCGGCATCTGCGAGGCAAACGAAGCAAAAGTCGCATACTTTCATACAAGCGGGATAACTTTTAATATTCGTTCGCGTAAGTTGAACGAGTCAGAGTTTTCTTTGATACACTTTTTTTTTAGCGGCACTGAGTTTCGTATGCAAATATCTCGTACTTTTGCAGAGATCATCTCCAAGACTTTGCCAAGTAAGTATGGCATTCCAACAGATTTTGCGCGACTTTTGCGAAGTTCTTCATATCCATACGCAAATAGCACGATGGGATAATTGGAAGGGGAACGAGTCCAATACGTTTTTCAAGGGGGGAAAGCTCGATCCCCTTCGAAGTCTCCGTTCGGCTTGTCCCGCCGAAGTCGAATTATCGATTTTGTGGATCGCTTGACCACCGGAAAGATGCAGCAGCACCGGTGGAACGTGGTACCTATAGTAAGGTAGTCAAACGCGGGACGCGCATTTGCTAGCTCTGCTGCAACTAATTCGATGAAATGTATTTTTCATCAACCAATGTAGCCGGAGTTGGCGGTAAACTCCTCTTTCATGAATTAATTCCTATGAAGACAAACTTATCGCAAAGTTTCTGCGTCTCCGCACCTGCCATTTGGGAAACAGCAGCGGCGGCGGCGCCGGCAGCAGCAGCAGCAGCAGCAGCAGCAGCGGTACTCTTTGTCCGCTTTCAGTTACCTTAGCGACGCATTAGCCGGCGGAATGTATTGAAATATATTCAGCACCGAGTCGAGGGCTACTTTGGAAAAACATTTTAGAGCTGTCCCACTCAAGCTTCACGGTAATAGCGCTGGCAGAGCGCCGCCATAAGTAAGAATTACCAATAAGTGGCTCAAATTTATATACCGAAAAATAGAATAACCGAGGCCTCTCCGCGCTAAGTGCTAAAAGGTGTAGAATATTAATCGCGGCAAAAATTAGACAGCGGAATAGCAAATGCGGCGGAATGAATTTAAATGGAAGGAGATCGTTTCGTCCAACCGGGATTCCAAGCAGTCGCTCGACCGTGTCGCTCCGGCGAACGAAGGCAATTCTGAATCGACAAATTCGTATTTGAAATGCCGACAATGTTAAACACGCGAATGAACGAGGCTTTTGCAAACAGAGAAACTGTTTGGCTTGATTTATCGCTTTTCCACGTAAATTACGCGGTGCCGGACCGGAGCATCGCTCCGCACTGATATTAAATATGTAAAGCAGTGGAGAAATTAAGTAGTTAGCGACCGCCATTTGCCCGATACGCGTTCTTGGAAAAGTGTCGCCACTTTGCTTGGTACGGCAAATGCATTCGTATGCACGTTTTCGAAACGATTGAGAGCGCTAATATCGCGGCGGTGAAAACAGATGAATATCGTCGCACGCATTGCGTGATCTGTGCCGTTAACTCGCCTTGCGAACTTTTAAAGCTCTCTAATAACAATGTACATAACGATGTTGGTACTAACAGGATCTGCTCGACTATGCGAAGCAGTAAGTAATTACGATGTAATCTCTCGGCGCATGCTACACGGACGTATGAAAAATTATCTTTCGGGCATTTTTCTCCAGTTATCATTGCCCGCCCATGCATTCCGCTCTGCTGCGAAATCTTTCCCACACCCGTGCACCTATGCACGTGTATATCGTCCAACCACTTCTCTTCCCCCCTCTCTTTCTCTCTCTCTCTTGTTCTCGTTAATGAACATCGCGACAGCGAGCGAAACGCCGTCAATTAATTATTACCTCCGATACAGCCGACTTTTAACACTTAATGGACAAAGAAAGCGTTTCGTTTCAACTCCTCTGCTCCAGGCAAATTCATCTCCGTGAAATCAAGGGAAGACATTTTTCCAAGAAATTCACATTTTAAAAAGTTTCGCAAAGCGCATTGCTCCCACGGAAGCAAAGCCAGGCATATTGTAATGTTAAACATTAATCGTGTTTCAAAATGCTCCATCAGAATGCAAGCCGCCCATTTGCATTTATCAATTTCAGATCGATCTTAACTTCGCTTTTGCGCGTGTTAAGCTCGAAGGGTTGCGGGCGATTTAAAATTAACAACGTGTAAAAGCTTTGGCTGTGTTTACTACGTTGCTCGCTACGTTGTTCGCTCCAAAATTTAACTCAACATCAAACGTCGGGAATGTGGGAAAGTTATGCACATGGTGCCACGCATATTTTGAAAGCATCGTCACGCGCCACGTTTGTGCAAGTGTATCTCGACTATGGCGAATGGCCGCGAAGTGAGGCCTAAAAAATTACAGGCTTTAATTGCATTTTTTGCGCGATTGAAATGAATTTCGATCTTTTAGTGAACAGTGAGTCGAGTGTGAGGAACATTCATTCATTCATTCGGAAGTGGCAAATTTGTATAGTAAACACTGTCATTTTGGAATACATCAAGCGTAACGACTTAGTGTAGCGGAAATTGTGTGCACAAATGCTGCATCCAATTCGAAACTAGACTACAATTTAAACTACAATTTTGAAGTCTATAATTCTAGCACATGTGGAAAGTCCGTACGTGAAAACATGAAATGTCCTGTGCTTTCATTTTTTACTGGCACGTAAAATGCATTTTTTTGCATTGTAGTTTAACATACATCCAATAGTGTTTACAATTTTTTTGTTTCTTGTGTAGTACTCCAAGTGCATATATACTTCTGTTGAAAGAAGTACCAATAAATATCCAATTTGTTAATCTGCTGCTACACGAAATTTGAGCAGTTTCTTATCATAGAAAGTGATAGAGAAGAACCAGATTTACCCGTGCTTTTGCTAAAGGACGTTCTCAGCATTGCTCATTTGTTTCGCAATATGCTTTAACGTCAAAGGTACTTTATTACAGGCTAAAGAGGAAAATTAGTATAAAGTTGACGAGATAGCGGCTAAGAATCTGTTTCACCTTAGGAGAGCACAGAGGTGGGGATAAGCGGACGAACTATCCCCAGTCGCTGACAGGAGCAGGGATTTAACTTTACCGGGACTTGTTCTGAATTACATATAGTGCCGTTGTCGTCATCTTTCTCGCACTTATTACCGGCTGTACAGCGTCCGCGGCAGAGTTGCCTCCCTCGCAACATAGTTACGTGACTCGGCAGTCACGTAGTCCGAAACTAGGATATTCAACTTACTCTCGTAATCCCGGCCTTTGGATGCTAGTTTAGTTATATTCCTTTTTGCTATTTGCTATTCGCTCCTTGCCTCACTTAGAGGCGCGAGCTCTCTCGCATACGCGCCGACCTTTAATACCTGCTTTGATTGTATACGAATTGCTCATCATTTGGGTGCGCTAACTTTTTGCACGCATTGAGCCGACCAAGGCAAATTCGCTATTGCCATAAACCACTTGTATGAAAAGCTTTATTTTGTGGACGTTGTGTGCTAACTGAATAACGTGATTGTCAAAGTTATCCACTTCTTTATTACGCGGAACAATAATGGCACATCTCGGCAACTGTGTTACACGAGTTAGGCAAATCTGTATCACGCGACCGAACAATACGGGGAAATACCGGAATCATATTTGTAAGCGGTAAAGTGATGTTTGTTTGATCATCAATCAAAAACAAATCACGTTTGAAAATTTGTAGGCTTTATCGACTAGTAAAACGAAATGGTGGGTATGTTCTTTTTGACATATCCTAGAATTTCGGTCTCGTGTTTCACATTACACTCCCACGTCACTAATTATCGCGTTATTGTTACCTATATTAATTACAATGTATTATCATCTTCGTGGAACAGCATCGTGTCATCAATGCATTTTGATTATATCGGAATATTGTCAACCGGGCTGTTTCGAGCGACAAGGTGTCTGATTGATTGGATTCGCGATATAGAGATTCTTCCTTCGGTTTTTCCGCCAACTTGATTAATTACTTTGGTTGAATGTTTGTAAAAGTTGTTCATGAAGTTAGCGGCTAATTTTCATTTAACAGGGAGGTTTGTTCCGCATGTTACGGCTGAAGATTTCTTGAAGCGACTCCGTAACGTCGGATTTATGTCCACTGTACGTGCGGATACACGTGTATGCGCGTATTCATCGTTACCAGGAGAGTTTATATTGCCGCGTAAACGCGGCTCATGAAATCACACTTGACAATCAATCAAAAACAGGCATTCTGTATGTAAATTTCCAGACTTAAGCAGATGGTTTATTATCGCAGTCGAAAGTATCTTTTAACGGCGATGTTTCGTGCAGAACCCGCCATTATCGGCGAAGAGTCTGGAGTCGGGAACGACGGATATGACGGTTATATAGATTAATATTTCTGCTTCGTGTAATAAATGAAGTAGCGCAGGCAAGTACATTCGCCGGGCGAACATCGCATTGTTATACGTACCACAGTGTTCCGTCATTCATAAGCTCTGCAGGGTGAATCCGTTAACCGTATTGATCAAGTTGAATTAGCATTTACAACAATGCAACCCTGTGTGAAAATGTGTCAATGTTATTGAACTGTGAAACCAGTTTAGCAAACGGTGTAATTTGGAGTAAATAAAGCCGAAGGTGCTTCACTTGCATAGACAACTGAATTAACAAAATCATCTCATGTCGATCGAAATTGCACGTAGACACTGACCGACCATTATCGAGCTCTAATTAATATCCGTTTCCGATATATACGTCATGTAACTTGGTTCTTGTGTTACTTCTAGTCACACTGGTTTACATATGTATTAATACATTTTTATTACAGTATTTAAATATTTTGGTAAATGCATTTGGGGAATGAGGTAACACACATTTGGACAGACTAACTGTTACGGAATCAAAATTGTTTTGTGACAATTTCGTTTTTTCGAACCTTTTGTATCAAGTGTTTTTTATAATGGATTCATGTTTATTTATTTCAGCGATGGATATTTCGGAAGATGTATAAATGTACTTATTAAACTCGTTGAGTGACATTTCTGTATAAGGCTGCACACGCCAATGCGAGTTGATTAGTTTGTAAAAAGCATTCGTCGTATTTACATTTGCTTACGCCGATGCAGAATGTGCGATTTTCCATTCCAGTGAAAAAACGAATAATTTTTATACAAAGGTTCATCAAACGTCGTTTCATTAAAATTATCTTGAATTACAAATGCGTTTAATTTCACATATTTGAGCATATGATTGGAAATTCAATGATTGTTTATTCAAGTGTGCAATTTCCTCAAGGTTTATTTAACCAATATCGTTAATTAACATAAGATAATTAATACTACAGTTTAAAATTACCAAATTTAATTTATGAAAGGTTATTAATTGTTTCCATATATTTTGCCAACAAATACCATATTTGTTTGCTGTTAGGTACTCTGTATTTACCTTTACGTTAACAACAATAATTATTTGCAATATGCATCGATTTGTCGTCAATTGTTGTAATTGCAAACGATTGAAGAAAGTCCTTTAAATTGCGATCACGAGCAACGTTTGCGTGTGCAAAACTTTTATTTCACGAACGTGTAAATACTTCTTCATTTTCGAAATGACCCAACAGGAAAGTGTAAAAGCGCAAAGGTAAACAGCGACGTAGCTCATAATTCGCATAATGTCGGAAACAATTTGCATCGGCCTGATAATTGCGATGTCGGTGACCTCTCGACGGAATACCATTAAATTCGCGCGAAGTCTCTAGCGCGTGATCGTCGAAATACATGCAACGGCTGTTACCCTTCGGATTAAGAGTATATTAGCGAAATGACGAAGCCGTCGATGTTCCACTCGACTGCACCCTTTTCATTGCGTCCCGCCCCGCCACTTTTTTCCATCGAACGAGCCACGACCCGTCCTCGCTTTTTTCCCGCCCTGTGCAATTGATCGAGTCTTATGTGAATCGATGTCCCATTCTCGAATGCGAGAAGGGAAGACTCCAATTTTTCTTTTAATCGTCGAAACGCTTCGCGAAGGAACGTAATACTGGTACCACTGTACGATAATTAATCTTATTTGGAACCTGCCAATAGCCCAGTTCTCTCCACTTTATTGACTTAAAATATATTAACGTCTACAACGGCAATATTTAACGATTCGTATTTGGTAGTGGTGCATTCAGTTAACTGATACAATAGCGGAATTGCTGCCGATGAGTCGAGCAAGGTTATTTGCAATTTTATAACGATATAATTTTTCTCTTGCGAGGTAAATGCGGAAGGCCGTATTATTCTTCCTTGGCGTCGCGCAACGTTTCAATTTCACCATCGCTCGTCTCGTGGATAAACAGTACACATGGTTTATTAGGTGAAAATTCCTTTCGCGCGAAACTCCGTTTATCGCGTAAGCAAACAACATCGTGTTTTCTCTTTGCGGGGATCCTTGACGCAGAACTTTTCCTACTCGATGGCTCGCCTTTGTATAAACAGAAAAATGTTGGAGCGTGAAGATGCGCGCCGGGTTTAACGGTATCCTTCCTATACATTGTCTCCCGATCCCTCGCTTAATTGCGGAAGATTCGAAGCGAATGTGATGTTAACACGCGGCAGTTCTCAGCATCTATTACCACAGCCGCCCGACGTTCCCCTTTGTCCTCCATAAATTGCTCACGTTCCGATGTCGAGTGTTAAGACTTTCCATGTTGCTGGCGCAGGGAGTGAGTACACGGTTGGGGTGACAGGGAGGGATGGGAAATGGGTAGCAGTGGCAGCGGCGGCGGCAGCAACAGCAGCAGTAGCAGCAGCAGCAGCAACAACAACAAACTAATTGTAGGTGACATGTGACCGACGGAT
>JABFPT010000009.1:88101-104930 GCA_022817245.1 Nixonia krombeini | reverse complement strand
AATTATTGGTTAGCAGTCTTTAACATATTATTCATTAACCATGTACTCACAACTCTATCATGCATACAACCATACAGTTAATATCAATGCATGAAACCACATGAATACCACAAATGACCGAAGGCGATGTTTCATTCATCAGGGACGCGAAAAAACACAAAATAAAAATTCTTACAATATTTAAAAAAATGGCATAAACTGTTTCATCTTCAAAACAGTTAAATTTTTTTATAACTCCATACTTATTATGACACTACTACATACTCATTCTCTGCAATGAATATTCTGGAGTTTCATGATATGATTGTTATTACGTTAATATGCTGCCAGCGTTTTAATAGTAATGGTTTAATGTGCGTACATCAGCAATGCAGAGGATTTGTGTGTTCTTGTATATTTAGAGTATATAATGTAACTTTTTTTACAATGTATACATTAGTATTAATGCACAAATTAATGTACATATTAATGCAACATTAATGCACGTGTACTTTATTGTATACTTTGTATGTACACTAAAACTACCATCTACTTTAAAACTTTACGCTCTAGAATAGTGCAACTATGGATATATTAATGAATGTGTTTTATCAGTTAATTTATTATATTGTAAGGTATATACTAAAGTAAAGCAATTTTGACCATTTTTAGTGTTAGAAGTATGTATGCATTAGGTTGGTAAGAACGTTATATCGCTTTTTTTTGAGGAAACTTCAATTTCTTATATGTACGCTCATAGGTGAGAGTATGTAATTAAATATTGGTCACTGTTTTTTATGACCTTCCTTCATCTGTCAACAAGGTCATTAATGGCGGACGTATGGAAGGTCCTATCCGTTGAAGCCAGGAAATTTATCCCTACCATCCTGAAAATTTCGAAATTTTTTTGCTTTAAGAAAATTTTGCGTCGAGAGATGCATCCGATGATACCAGGTTAGAAGAGCTTGGTGAATGTGCTAAAACTTCTCCCTCGTTCTCAAAGCCACATGACGCTTGGCATTGTCATGTCGAAAGACAACACTTTTTCAGTTATACAGTACTGAACGAAGTTCACGTAGTTTTGTATCCAGCCGGATTGGCTGATCATATAAGTCTGCGGTGACAGTCTGATCAGGTTGCAATAATTTCCAGTGAATAGGTCCTCGAAAATTTCACCAAATTAGCTTTTTTGATACAAATTGGCTTTCGCAAGAATAGGAGGCCAACTGCCTGGCAGTGCCTCGACTCTTTTCCTCCCAACATTGTCATACACAATCAACTTTTCGTTAGCAGTAACCAGGATATCCAAGAATGTCTCATAATGTTGGTGAACAAGTGAAGAAGAAGCAATTGAAATTCGACCTGCCATATTTTTTTCGCTTAATTCACGAGGAACCCAACACATCATTTCTAGACATAGTCAAGCTTGTTCAAGTGGTTTTCAGTTGTTATGTGGCTAACGCTTAACTTATCCCCGATTTCCCTCGTAATCAATAATGATTCATTAACCACTAAAGCCCTCAGTAATTGCCAGCAGAATACTAAAAAAGAAATGCAACATTTCTTGTTTCCTTTACTACACTCAGTATCAGCACTCCACAAGAGTAGTATGTCATTAACGTTTAACTTATAGTGTGATATAAATAACTAAATTTCAAGTATTTATGACTTAAAAGCGAAATAAATATTTAAGCTAAAGTATTAATATTAAAAAATAGTAATGTATGATTAAAACAGGATAAAATAAAGCTTATTTACTTTATCATTTAATGTTACAGTACTAAATACAATTTATATGTTAGATATTTCACAATATTATGTTAATAATTCTAAAAGGTATTTAAAAAAGAAATTTCAACTGATTATAGAAAGAATTAGTTACTAATTCAGAATTTAATGGGCAATAATTTATTCTTATCTATTTATATTGATAATTTGAGCAGAACAATATACTTATCACGAGCAATTGCTACAAAGTTATTTTTATAGTCAGCCATTACATGTTAGAAAACTTAACTACGTAATTAATAACCTTATTTTCTTCTAAATATATTAACTACCTTCCATTGAAACCAAAAATTGTCCCAACTTTTAATGCACATACTATTGTAATGACTAACCTCGCTATGCACTCTCATTTAATCGTATGAACTACAAAGTGAATGTAATACTTATACTTACATCCAGCAGAGGTAAAAGTAGATTATTTTGAGTATTATATGTATGTGGATTCAAGGAAGCTTAAAATGAATTGACATTCGTATGACATATATCGTCATGCCCCTTTCATATTACGTCGGTCTCTGCCAACCCCTTTATCTCGGGGAACGACTACGTGTAGGAGGCTACTTTATACTTAGCCTACCTGGCAAAGGGAGGTATTACGGGGTTACTAAAGTATTGTATGGCCTCCCCAAGCCCCATAAGGATAGCTCTCAGGCACGCACTCCCCGTTATCATGCGTATGCAGTTTTTTCGCTAGTGCGTGCGGTGCAGCCCTATGCAGTGAAGGTGAAGGGGGCATCGGGTAACACGGGCAAGTAGCCAGCCAAGCAGGTAAACCAGTAAACCAGACAACTGGTAAAAACAAACGTACTAACGTGTGCGTTCTTTTATCTAATTAATCATTATTCACTTATCAAATTACTCGTATGCATAGTCCACATTTACTATTTCGATTGTCAAGTTGTTATAATTAAAGAACCATTGTCTTTTCCATCGTTTACAATTACTGTAATTATTTATCAAATGAGAAGTTCTCAATAAAAGAAATAACCATTAATTTCGTAGATTTTCATACAGTGTACAATACTTCCTTTGGTATTTTAACTCACTAGTTTGGTATACTCGAACTCATTTCTGATCTGAAGTGAAATAGAAAGCATTATTATGTGTTCCAATAAGCCTAAAGCCGCGTGTGAGCTTAAAGTCGTATGGCCTTTGCGACGTGACATACCACGGTTGTTGAACGGCTAAACCTAGAGTGCCAGAAATATACATCGTACAGTTAATTCAAGTACATTGTCTTCGTTGTTAATGCCTTGCTTCGCCTTGCCTCTTACAATCAATACTTTCTCAGATTCAGAAGTTGTTGGTCGAAACTTGTAATAATGCACAACGTTATCGATAATAAATTTCTAAACAAAATAGAAATAATTATACAACAAAAATGACTATCACATAAGTGTATAATTATTAAATGTATAAATAAGTTTCCGCCGTTTTTAATCAAAAATTGGGCATTTATTGTGAAAGAACGAAAGCTGATGTTTCATTCGAATTATTGTCCATAAGTGCAAGTTTGCCTTTGGCACAAATCTTGATTTAATAGTGCTTCTCATTCCGCGACTTCGTACACTTTCGCCCTTCCGCTACGTTTTTTGTCTTCGATGTCAAATTCTCCGTTCTTAAACTTTTGATACCGCACACGACAACTTCTCTCACTTAAGGCAACCTCACCATATGCTTCTACAAGCAATTAGTACACCTCTTTTCATTTTAGCAATTTTCATTTTAGCACACAAAAGAGTATATTATACTTATAAAAAGTCACTAATATATTAAAATTATGTTGTTCACAGATGTCGAACTGTACGATAATGACATTTTTCATCTAACTATTTTAATCATACCTTACTGGTGGCGTCAACTTTTATGAAACGGCGGAAACTTATTTGATACCTAATATATTTATATATTATACAATTTATTTACCACGCATAATTTATTGAAAAACCTCATGTGCAGTGCATACAGTAATGTAACGATTAATGAAAAACATTAACTTTCATTAATTTAATATTATTAAATTTCTGCAAATATTGTGTTCTAGCTACAGATGTTAATATGTAACTAAATAACAGAAATTATACAATATTCTTCGTGTAAGTAAGTACTGTTTTGATCGAAATGAAAAATGAGTGTGTAATTTCATTTTTCAGTTAAATGAACATCAAGTTAAAGTAATGATGTAAGAAAAGAAAGGTAAATCCTATTGAGCTATGTCTACAAGGGACATCAATGTGGTATGTAGACCCCTTTTTCACCAAGTATTACCCTATTCAGTGCTTCTCGATAAAATAAGCCATGGAGTAAGTAAACCCCTTCGTTGGCACATTCGAGTCTTTTCATCTACGCTCTAGCGTAAAGCTTTTTTCAAGTGCGATGGCTGATTGTTATCACTTTCCGCTACACCACAAGCCACTTGTGTGAGAAGTATATGATAAAAAATTGTTTCTACCATTTAATATATAACTAGTTAATTACGGAAGTACTCGCTGTTGCCTTTGTATTCTTAAAGATTTTTATTGATTTTTGATAATACTTAATTTCTCTATATGTACTGACAATATTTATTTTACAAAATTTTATTTAACAAAATTTGTATCCTAATGCTCTTTGCAAACAAATCTGTTAACAGCTGAAAATGATATTATTAAAAGGTATTCAAATACTAATTAAAATGTTCTTCTTTGTTTTGTAATGTGTGTTGCAGAAATTTAATTTTACATATAAAACAGATGTAACAGATGTAATAAAACAGAAGTTTTTCAGATGTAACACTCATTTTTTTTCCGTACTGTAGTGCTTATGCGAGAAACTTTTTTCTTTACAGTATTTACTAAAATGTATAGAATACACTTGTCTTACGTTATGAATTATGATTCAGTTTTATAATATTTTATTTGTAGTATATATTATGACCTAATATTTTATTAGGTCATAATATGTGTATAACGTCTGATTTGAGACTGAAAGTATGGATTATTATATATAAATTATATATTATGTGTTAAATTAGTAAAAATGTGAAGCAACCACATTGTAAGGTATGAAAACTTATTGGATCGAAAACGATAATGCACTCACATGTCTTAATAACGGTATTAAATGAGGCAAAATCATCTCCATGGTTGATCGTCTTAACTCGATCTCTAAAAATACAAAAAAATGTCTTAGTTCTCATGTTATTTCATATAAGTACGGACGATCCCCTAGGCCATGAAGATTCATAGGCAAGCGCTTTACTGACTACCCTATATGATTACGTCCCAGACACTCACCCATTCTAACTACATTTACTGAAATGCCCAACTGATGTGGTACTACCAATTAGTGACCTGTTATATACAGTATGTAGTCATCAACCATAGGTTTATTGAAATTGTAATTCTTTTAAGTGTGAGATATACTATAGGAGACTAAAATTTGAAAGATAGATATTTTTTTACCTATGACGGAATTTACCAGCTGATTGTTCTATTGATTTCAATACCTGCTTTATCAATTTCATTATTCTATATACAATTTTATTATTCAAATTCAATTTCACCATGGTACATACAAAAACGCCAATTTTCTTTGAAACTTAAATTACAAATAAGGACCCACCGTAAACACATTTATCAGAGCATTACTACTAGTTTTTTTGTACTTAATTATTCGTTTCTTGGAATTTTTTATTGAAATTCCGCTCAAAAATATGGAACTTTTTATTGTTTTCGAGATATATACCATCTTTGTTAACAAACATTTAGACGAATGTATATATCCAGCTGTTAAATCATTTGATAAATAACCATTACACTTGGTTGAATAAAACAAAATGGTAAATACGTATTTCTAATAAAAATGATGTTTGAAAGGCTTCCAGCGTACAACAAAGTCTCTAATTATAAATTTACAAGACGCGCCGAAGATATTTCTGATGAAAAAAATTTTGCATATAGGTTCGTACACTCATACATGAAGAGTTTCTTCCATTTGTCGTGTCGTCCATATAAATGATTTTCTACTGACGAGAGAATTCTTGCACACAACATATCGCACGTCACCGACGTAATCTGCATTGACCTCAGCAAGTACGTGTCTGATCACTTATTAAAAATATTTTCGTTTGCAAATAGTTTCTGTTTCTATATTTCATTTTAACAAATTCATAAAATAGTATTCTTCTCGTTAAGTTATCTGCGCTTTTATGTAACATTTATGACAGAACATTTCTCAAAAAAATATTCTAATTGTAGAAGTTTAACAAAAATGTGTTTCACTATTTAAAAACGGTTAATAACTTATTTTTCGATGTAATGCACTCATAGTTGTCCCAAATTAGTACCTTCTTACATACAAAGTCTAATTATGTCGAATTGAGAAATTATTTAAATTGCATAACCATGAAAAAATATCAATAATTGTTCTTGAATTTCACATCATAATACACGAACTTTGCACTATGCAGATTTGAAAAGTTTGATGATCGCAAAGTTCAACGCAAGGAAGGATGTCTGCCAACGTCCAATGACGTCGATACTATCTGGAAATCCATATTTTTCTTCATGATTCCGAAATCTGTTCTGTGCCTCATTAATTAGTGCAGTAAAAATATAATCACATGTGCAGTGTCTAAAGCTTATCGGTATTACCATAAACCTGCTGCTCGTGTTAAAGGCATCTAAAAAGAAAAAAGTTCGATAAACCATAACGTGTGTAAATGTAAAGAGGAAGACAATTTCACAGTTTGAAGAGGAACTGGTTATTTAGTGAGTAATTATAAGTGAAGAATCTAATACCTACAGTTTTTAAGAAAATGTAATTAGAACAGAAAAAAGGAAAATCGGTGTGGTAAGGAATAAAAAATGTGAAAATACTTTTTTTGCGAAAAACCGTTTATTTTTATCGAATAAATATTTTTCTATCTACCTCGCCTATCTAAGAAGTACACATTATACATATTAGTAAAGATTTTCCAATTTTCATTCGGATAGGAAATACACAATTCAATTAGTCTTATGTATGCAATGACAAACGAAAGAACCATGGTATCAAGTATCCACCTTTCGTCATATCTACGTGTCTAGTAATGGCTTAGCGGTACTAGTTGAAGGGAAAGGTGATACGTAGATCAGTTAAGTTAGGTATCACGTGATTCTTCACTTTGTTCGACTTCTTGCAATTAACACATAGCGACCATTCGATAGCAAACGAAGTATAAATAAATGTAATAACATAAGGATAGCAATGAACGAGAAAGGAGAATAAGAGAAGTGGAGAATTTCGAATAAGTAAATGCAAATTCATATCTACATTTGATATTACATTTGGGTACCTTCAAATATAAGTATTCTTCAATATTCACGTTTATTTTTAATCTTACAAAATTGAACTCACTAATTTTTTCATTCAACAAATTTAATTAAACTCTTACTTTACTTATTAATAAGTTTTGAAGCAGATTCACCACATAATCTTTTTCATGGCGGAAAGCAAGAACCTTTTAATATTTTTGACAGCAGTGATATAATTTAAATACTGAAATTTTCATTGTTGCATAGCGAATTGTTTACATTTTTGGTATAATGAAATCAAAAACAATTTCAATCTAAATGTTATGGCATTTGATATAAAAGAAAATAGAAAATATTAAAAAAATTAGTTTTTTGTTCTAATTACGTTAAATAAGAGCTACACGAGTGATACTGAAGAGTCACATATACGTGTATAAAAAATAATTATACAGACGTGTTGTGTTAATTTTTTGTTCAGGTAGAGTCAATTCAATTGTTTACAATAAAAACATAGTGTGTAATAAGAACATAAATAAATACTAAAAATTAAATAATGAAAACTGTGCTTGTGGAGATATTTCTTTAAAATCTGTTGTGCGGAGAAAAATTAGCAAGAAAAGAATCACAGTGGCTTCTATTTTGAATTAATAAAAATAGAAATTTAGTCGTATTGTAGTTTTAGAATTTTAATTAATGAAAATAAAAATTTAGAAATAGAAAAATAGCAATTTTTTGTATATTGTATTTATATATAAGATTAAACATAACATTACGTAAATAATTACTCAAAAATCAATTCAAGATGTAAATGCTAATTTATTACTATTTTGTTTTACGCGGAGGTATTAATTTAATATTAAACAATTTTAATGCAGCGTTGTATTAAATGATTGACAATTGTATAAATTTCTCTCGAGTTATTAATAATAATCACTAATACATATTTTAAATAATGAATGCAAATTAACTAAAAACTTGCTAATATATAAATTCATAATAACGTTACATCCAATATTTTCTCCGCACGTTTCATTATTGACATTTTAAACCAACACGTGTAGTGGAGAAAATATATTTAAAAAATGCATAGTATGTTAATGATTTCAAGTACTTTAACATACTGTACATTACATACACTTTTTCTTAATCAACTTATTATATTTAACGGTTCGCTTAATTCCTACTGGTATACGAATTCCAATTTACGCATTTCACAACAAAAATGTTAAAAGCTGTTTTAAGAATAATAAATTTTAGATATGTGTGTATGTGCGTTTACAAAGCTGATATAATTAAAAGACAAATTTTCTTTAGGTCCTGAAGTAGTTTAGTATATTTATAAAATTTCGTTCACATACAAATTCTGTATAAACGTATTCTTTCACTCAAAAATATATTTTTATTAAAACGAGATCTTTGATCTTTAAAATTGTTTACTATTTCATTTTGATTATTTTAAACTTACATATAGAAAAAGCAGATATGTAACGTACTACGTATGTGAGAAACATAAATTCTTCAAAATAATGTTAAGAATTACATCTTTTATTTACAATAAATTATAAATGTTACACACTTATGTTGTGACAGCAGACATTATACAAAAATTATCAGAAAACAAATGTTTTTTAGTGATGCAACTTTGTTGTTTTTTTTTCTTCATGTATATTTATAAAATAATGGCCAGTATTCATTACGTATCAATTACGTCGTGAAATATTTCAAATCTGTTTTCAAAAAATGGGATTTAATAAATTTTTCACTTGACAAAATAGTATAACAGAAAATAAAACTCTATAGTAGAAAATTACACACCGGTGTTAATTATACAACAGGAAACATGTTTTTTGTACAAAACATTAATAATCGAAAGAAGAAGGCATGGAAATCATTACATTAGAATATATTGTATCAAAAGCAATTTGTAAATTTGTCCTATTCTAGAATTGTGAACCGTAAATTTACATATATTTTAAAACGAATGCTATGACTTGTCAGGTAATGTTAAAATGATTTAGATAGAACACGCGTTACAATTTACAATGCGTGATTTGCGTAACTTGAAAATAGACATTTTCTTGTAATTTAAAGTGAAAAATATTTGGAGAATAATTACATCATACGGTAGTAAATTAGCAACAGTGTACCTACAAAGAAGAAAGACGCTAAGTTCAATCGATCGTAGCAACAGTCGTCAATTTGTAAATAAGGAAGAGACTTACACATATATGTTCCTCATTCGTATATTTACATGCCATACACACATATTTTTTATGCACATACACCAACGCAATTATTCAATTAAAAAAGGGTAGATTAAAACAATACATAACACAACGATTTTACTGTACACCGAGATCTTTCGACCATCACGTTTCATACTGTCGACTGTGCGCAATGTGGAAGGCATGAATCATTATATCTTTAACTTTATTACCATTTTAGCGTATTAACTTTTATAGCAAAATTTTAATCACTTATTATACTTAACTTCTTTATCATTGTAATTCATCCTTCATCATTTTTTGCATACTAACCCTTTGAATGTCTGTTAAATTTAAATATGAAATGTAAAATGCGCATAAATATAAATTACTATTAAATCATTGTAAAATGTTTACGTGAATTGTTACGAAGTAAGAAAATCAAAATCTAAACGCACATTAACAGTAAACGCGGTGGCATCTTAAAAATAATACCGTGACGCTAGGAACTATCCGCATTGCCATGGTCCGTAATCCTCGTGTGCCAAGGTTGGTTCGCATTATACGAAACACGTCGTCGTCACGGAATTGCTCAGACACTCAGAAAAACTATTTGTCGATACAGCAAAATGTGCTTAAATAAATTTAGTTCAGGGATTCACCCAGTATAAACCCTATAATGTAATCATCTTTTAAATACGAATACAAATTTCATTGGCGAAATTAATAAATTCATTTTTCATCTAACGAAATAACTATAATAAATGTACAAATGTTTATCTATTGAAAGATGTGTTTATTTTCTATATTTAAACTGATCATGAAAAATTTATTATTACTCAATAATTTAATAAATATATATATATATATATATATATATATATATATATATATATCATGTCATAATATTTTACATAGCATATGTTAATACATTTGTGTATGCTATGCACCTAGAAGAAATGAACTCCATCTATTGTACAAGTGAGAGTTTACGATTATTATTAAAATAACAATAATTTCGGCTTATCACAATTTGTTGAATTAACAAAGCGTCTTTTCTGAGAATTTTAACTGTGATCCTGTATTTATCAGAATGTTACCCATGCAAAATAATTAATAATTTTGTAGACAATAATAAAAAAGTGCTTTCTAAACGTGTTTCTAAAAAAATATGTACCTGGGTATTCTTTATTTTTACTTTTACGAAATGTATTAAATTTATTTCTTAATTAATCAGTACACTTAAGTTACTATAAAATATGACTACGTTTGTTAATACTTCACTTTGTAGAAGAGAAATATATTATCACACATGAACATTTTTTTTATATATTGGTATAGACAAATCTTATTTTTTTCATAATATTTATTCAAATTTCTTTAATATAAAATTACTACATAAAGTTATTATTAAGTCTTTTTCTGTAGTTTAACTAAAAATAATAATAAGTACCACTCAACCTTTAAATATGCTCAAAATTCAATGATAAACATTCTGCTTTATACAGAGACCATCATGAATTATATAAATAAATTTTACACACGGAAAAAGTAGATTTGCTGGTATAATTAATTTTATTTTGCCTCAGCAAGCTGCGTTTTGGAATAATGTAGTTAGTGTAAAACATTTCACCATTAAAAAGAAAACAATTGCATATCGCACAACAGTGTTATGTAAAAAGATTCATTATATTTCGATTTTTTTTCTTATGATGAGTTTATTTTAATAAATTTGTTATTGTTAAAACACTAATTGCTAAATAGTACAATAATGTTCAGTAGGAACAAACTTTCAGTTATCCATTAATTTTTAAATAAAACAGAATAAATACAAACGAGTTAAGCATTTTTAGCAAACTACCGGAAGAAATTACTTTATTAAGAATTGTAATTAAATCAAAAATATACTATGTCTCAATGTTGCTCCACAATGTTAAAAAAATCCGTTTTGCGATATTACTTAGAAAATTTTATAAATTTCGAATTATAAGCTATATTGATAATACGGGGAATTTCAAGATGAACTTTAATACTGTATAAAAATTAATTTATAACAATTATTGCATTTTTGCCAGCATAAAACATGAAAACTGTTTCTTCCTTTAGTGTACAGCAGTCATCAAATTGAGTAGATTAGCTGTATAATAATCTACATAGTATCCTTTACACAGAAATGAATATGTATACATCTGTTTTACCTGTATGTGTAAACAATGAATATTCCTTAACGTACAATTTATAAGAATGGCTTCAGATTTAACAAATAAGAAATCAACATTTTACATTTCTCACAATACATGAATAATTAATTTCTATGCAGTTTATGTATCAAACAAATTTTTAGTACCGATGTCTTTTTCCATACAAAAAAAAATATATATATATAACATATTCAGTTGATGCTTATTTGACTACTTACGAAGGATCTTTGTAGGTTTTATTTAGATCTTTATTTGGAAAGATATCCCATAGAATATAATGAAACTATTGAATTGTTATAAAAATAATACAAAGATATCCTGAAAATGTTTTCGTTAGAAACACGGTCTGCACTCAACGTGTTAATACATTCTAGCAACTACTCAAGTCGATAAATCAACACAGTTCAATCCAGTAAAGTATTTTGATTGCCAATTAAATGACCTAATGCAGCGTGGTCTTCCTACGTCACTAATTTCTATATTGTTTGCTAGGAACATTGCTTACCAGAAATGATCGGCAAGTACAATGAACTGTTCAATCAATGAAGCCATTTTTACATATGTAGATTATAATACATGTCCATTTCTTTCACACTACATGTACAATATTTGTTTGTTTTTAAGACAAATTTCGTTATGTAATCAAACCAAATTCATTGCTGTAATTAGGACTACTATGTTTCCGTGTATCATACTGATAATGATGTAAAAAAAGTGTCTAACATTTGTGTAAACGTGATGTTCATTATAATGAGAATCAGCCGCTGAGCTTCCTCCGCATATATCCGCTCAAACTCAGCAATTCACATTCGACTTGCTATTTTTTTACTTAATCGAAACGTGCTGTCATGTCGACGCAATTGCCATATCCACAAGGCACTTCAGTCTATCGATAAAATTAAAAAGATTACTGCCCGACGACGTATGTAATCTTTGTACAAATCCTCTAAATCTTCATATTCATTATTTATTTATTACCAGTACTTTTTCGCCTTTTAAAACTGTCATAGAACTGATACTGTACTACAGGCTAACTGATTCCTTTCAATCATAATATTACAGTATGGTGCTAACAATTTCTCCTTTAGGTGCATGAAGAAGTAAATGGATCGAAACTTTTAAGAAATACTTGGAAATATTTTAAAAAGTCAATTAAAGACCTTTATATATTTAATTTTTAAATGTACTGTTAAATAGCCCGATTACTTTACATTTCGTTTCATTTATTTAATTAGCAATTTTGTTGAAGATCAGTTTTACGTCAGTGGGTTGTGACGTCATATAGTACCTTTTACATTTTTATACATTGTAAACTGACGGTGTGAGATTGATTGATTTTGATTATGATTTTAAATATTCATGTCATTATTGACGACTGAAACATACTTTTACACCGGATTCTACATATTACAAAATTCACACCGTTTTTCTACAATGTACAAATTACACTCTATATCCCGGAAGTACATATTTTGACGTCGTCGTCACTCTTTTTGCATTATTTTCTGTTTTTCTTTTCGACTATGAGCAGCCGCATCTTTCTACGACCATACCCGGAAGTCGTGAAAAAACTATTTGATACTCATTATCGAAATAAAGCATCGTAATTTCGGAGAGTTTCCTTGGAGCGCAGCAAGGGCCTGTATTGTTCGGTGGTTCAGCAAGACTTACTATGTGTGTGTTAGGATACGCTGGCAGAAAAGCCATCGGACAATCCCCAGAACAATAATTAGCGTCGTATCTAGAAACATTAAAAGAATAACCGTTAATCAAAAAGTAATGAAATGTTCTAATAGTTTTATTCATTTTCCTTTTACAATATATAGACTTGTAAAAATTTTAATCAACTTTTGTTATTAACTGCTAAGTATATTAAATAAAATAATGTTAACTAACTATTATTAAACTTTGGTTTCAGCAAGTTACAATAGATATTGTAGTAATGTTAACTTATTATATATATATATATATATATATATATATATAAGTCTTTTGCTGTTTAACAATATTATGTTCAGAATTTCCCCTCTCAAACATATTCATTTAGTGAAAAACAAACAGTATTGACGCAATTTAATCAAACCATTCAGTCATATTAAATTACAAGACCTTAACTTAGCTGAAATAAAGCAGGCCTAATCAGAGCCTGATCCAGTTAATCCACATTCGGTTCAATATATAGAAATTCGAGATCCAATTGACTTCAACTTTGCCCTCTTTCATTATCTTTAGTTCAGCCCTGTAGTTAAATACAACAGGATAAATTCTTGTACGATGTACTATATTAAACTTCCTTTACAAGCTCGTTACGACAGGAAAAATTTAATTTATAAAATTACCATTTGTAATAGTCGATTAAGGGAGTATTTGCAAAGACCTGATTACTGTTAATAAATTTAAAAGTACTGTTAATAAATGCAATTTTTTCTACGGTAATAAAACGATAATTAAATTTTTCTCCTATCTTTGAAATTTGTTATAGTAAAATAGAAATTACTTAGAAAAATTCATTAACATTAATTGTGTCTTTGCAAGTGTAATTAACAGTGTCTTTGTAAGCATGCTCAGTCTACCATTGTACGTAGTTATGTTTAAAAGCATAAGGATTTGACATGACTGTTTTAAACTTCCCTTTACGAGTCTTTCTCAAAAACAAGTCCAAATAAATCGGTAATAATCAGTAAGTCGACAATAAGTCCAAATATAAATCGGTAATTGTATTATGAACCGACTAAACATATACACTTTTCAATTCATAAAATATTTTCTTTTTAACGTATCGGTACTTTATAAAACAATGCAAGCGATTAATCGACATTTTAAGTGAATTTTTTAGTTTACACTTCATGTGTTGCTTCGCCGTGTCTAAAAATAATTAATGCAAGAGAAATTGTGAAACAACATCCATTGTGTACGCAGGTGATGTAGAAGGCAATAATTTTTTAAATACCGTGTAATAAAACGTGAAACAGTATAGCTACCGTTACGTGACATCATTATAAACATCGCAGAAAAGAAGACGAAAATATTATGACTTTAAATTTAGGCGAATCGCTTATAACTTATTTCGGTTACAAAGAAGAAATCTTTAGAAAAGATTAGTAAGAGACTTACGTTCAGTGCTAAAATTATTTGTTTTAAGACAATCTTGTTTCTCAGAAGCATAATATAAACTCTCTGTAAATCGTGGTGATTTTCTCATTTGTATAAGCATGCAGTTAAAGGTACAATAACGTTTGCACTTCAGTATTTTCGTATATTGAAATATAATAATTCGTGAGTAGTCACGTAAGTTTAACATGAAAAAGCACTTGACATGTTAAATTACTATAAACCATATGTTATGTTGCATAAAATACAATCATTATTTATTTACTTGCTCCGTTAGTTGAAACAATCACATTTTAAATGCATAATAAAACACATCGTTTTATGTTAATTTATATTCCGTACATCTCACTCAAATTTACTACCGTTAGAGTGTTTATAAAAAAAATTGTGGAAGATGGGAGGAAAGAAATTTTTGGTCCAGTCCCATTCGTAAGGGATTTTCTAATTTTCTTACTTTACACTATCAGTAGCCGTTGAAAAATTATGTACTACAGCTGACATTTTGCAATTTGTCAGTGTCTGATAGTACGATCAGTATCGACATTTATTTTGTCATATATTGACAAGTTGCGAGTTGTCTCATAAATTTATATGAAATTTACTGGTTTATTATAACGAACTAATTGATATTATTTAAAAGACTCACTTTTTTGGCGCAATTATCCAGTCCCAGCCAAATTTTTCAAAATCAACTGTGAGCTTATAACGACAGCACCTGGTCTCCTGACTAGCCTCATCGCAGTTGAGACCAACGTTTCTCTTGATTCTGCCACTTCTTCTCGAATCAAGTTCTTGGGTTTGGATCTCAAGGTAGGGTGCATATTCTGCACCAGGATTAGTTTCTACCACTCTATTGTTTCGTCTGTGACTTCCACTACTGCCGCCAATTTTTAGTGAAACCCCGAGATTGTCTCTGGGATGCTTGAACCACTCGGCAACCATACGTCTCAACTCGATTGTTACCCAAGCGCCTCTCCTACCGATGGGTCTATGATGTTTTGTAGTAAGCGGCGGTCCAAGAAGCGGTCCCCCGTTTTCGGTTGCGCCTCGAAGAATCCTTTGAAGCGTTATTGTCACTGGACTCTCGTTTTCTTGATCAACATCTGCATTTCTCGAATCGTCCCCTCGCGATTCAGAGGTACCATAAATCCAAAGCGAAAGTTCCGCTTTGGTAACCCGATGCTGGACTATTTTGTCGGAGAACTTGAAGTACAGCACATCCAAATTACCTTTGGAATGCCTAAGCCTCTGGTCTAGAACATGTAAAATAAATTATATATAGATTCATTGATATAACTTGTTTGAAAGTTAACTTGAAAGAAACATGAACATTATTAAGAATTATTAAAACTATTAAAGAATTATTTTTCTACATACGTTGATATAGCGATTTATATGTATGGGTTCCAAATGTGTATCATAATGTATGTATTGTATAATAAATATATCATAACTTAATTGATAAATTTATCTTTGTGTAGAATTTTCTTCCTGTTTTCATTTTGCGTCAATATGACTGTAGGCTCGAGTAATGTGAATCTCAAGCGTCATTTTCCAACTGTTCAGTGTACTTTCTTATGGTACAGAAGTCGGAAAGTGGTCGATTCCCAGTACAGTTGAGAACGTTAGCTACGTAGTGTATTTCTTATCGAAAAGGAACCCAACGTCGAGCACAATTATTCTATACTGGTTAATGTCTCAGTTCATCATTAAAATTCTTATATTTTGTTATGGATTCAATATCAGCTAGGGATATGCTCTGGCAAAAATATCTCGATATTGTGTGCATGCATGCACAAGTTTAGTTTTTGACTTGTATGGCAAACATGACAAAAAATTTGAAAATATTTAATAACCCACTGATTAATGTGACATATGAACACACTGCACGGTAATTACAAGAATTCAGAAGAAATTACCAAAATTCAACTAATGATAAATGATATGGGCACACGTTTATAGATATTTTAAAGAACTGTTCAAATACCAAAAAGTGAATTCTAAATTCGAAGTTCTAAATTTTTAAAAGAAATACTGCAACTGAAATTATCATATACAACATGTATTATGGTCACTGAATAATTGGCAACTAAGTAGTTGGCAACTAAGTAATTGTGGATTTTAAATGAGAATGAAAATGCACAATTTTTACTTGATAATATAAAGTTATTAAATCAGGTATTATTAGTTTTTGTCGATGACCTTCTCCCATCTTTCAGGCTGTCATAATTCCATGTTCACAAAACTTCCAATTTTTACCAGCAAAAAAG
>JABFPT010000009.1:64605-80399 GCA_022817245.1 Nixonia krombeini | reverse complement strand
TACTGAACAGTTAATAGTGTATTACTATGTTGCTTTACGAACAGTCCATCCACAACTTTGTAATTACACAGCTTCTACACAGATAAAATTGAAGTAACTACGATAGCTATTTGAACTGCTCTATCATAATATATTTGATACTTTATTGATAACTAATAATTACACTACCTTTTACTTTTATTGAGTCTTCACTTGAATGTGTAATAGAATCTGATAGAAATCACTTCTTAAACTTCTTAAACAAAAATCGTGGTATGATTAAAAAACAAATGTAATATTTATATGAAAGTAGTAATTATAAGATTAATCAAATTTGCAGAAAAATTAGACAGAAATATGATTGAATACTTGTTATGGACATATGTAAAATTAAAATCAATGTTACTTATTTATATTTGTCAAAACGGTGAAAATTATAATAAATAGATGGCACTAAAAGTCTACCGTTGTGCTTTAACATGAATACAGTTTTAAATTGTTAATCTTATTATATCCTCGTAACATGTGTATGGCGTTCTTTTCTACGCCAGTGACTTCGATTCATCCGGTTACTTGGTCAGCTTGAAATATATCTGAATATACCTCTTTATGACAATATGAATTACAACCCTGTACCAGATTGAAGTTAACGATATTAATCTGCGGTTGGTAAAGTAGGATTGTCACAAATTTTCAAAACGTACATTCAAATTAAAGATTACTATATAAACAATTTTGCAATTACAAAGAATTACATCAGGGGCTGTATTAAAGTAAATCATCGACAAATAAAATGAAACATTAACATCTTACTAAACTGACTTCGAGCTTAAAACATATTAAAGAAAATTGCCTCGTTGTCATTTTCGATTAACAACCAATATCACGCTCTATAGTAAGAATGGGGCAAAAGGGTAAGAGTCCAGCTGAAATTACACCTTTATAAGTTGAACTCATTCGGTGATTTCCCCAGCATACACTGGGGGAATCCTAAGCATATATAGCGAAAATACATTCTCAAAATTGAAGGTTTAGATTCCAATTGGAGGTGCGCCGAAGGCAAGATTGGTCGCTGCTGACAGACCATCCATTCATTCATTCATTTTTCCACTATATTCTCGTGCGCCGCACACATGTATCTAATGTACTCGCACATGTACAACAAAATTAGACACGATTCGGTGAAAGACTCGAGGGTTGCGAGAATTTAACGTCAGCAGACAGCCACCGAGACTGACACCTTCCTTTTTTCTCATCTACCACCCTACGCAAATTTATTCTTCGAATGTATTAGGAAATCGACCGAGCTTTACGACTCACGATTCGCGTGAAGAATCAAACTCTCTTCAGTTACATTGCCGGAACTTTAGTCAATGAATTTTGTTACTAGCTATTCTCTTTAGTTAACAAAAACTGATAAAAAAAGAATATATATCTTATTTTACATTTAATAAAATTAAACAAAATATGTTTACAATAGCATATCGTAAAATGTATTCGTAACAAATCCTTTTTGAAATGAATTTTCCAGCACTCGTATATTTTATTAATCATTCGTTGAATTATAGATTTCTTTTTTTCACAGAAAAATATAATTAGCGTTAAAGTTATCTGTTATTAAGTTACATATATTTTTGAGACCTACATGTATGACTATAAATTAAATCAGCGAAGGAAATTCATCTTGAGAAACACTTTATACTGAAATGAGAAACCAGTGACGTTAATTAGTTCTTGGGTTTCGTATGTGGTGTAAATTTGTAAAGAAAAGGCGCTTGCTGTAAAGAGGGCGTGAACCTCGGTTTTAACACATTCAAATCGAAATGAGGGGTAAACAAAATTAGGGGTTGCCACAGCCTGAATCACTGGAAAGGAGAGAAAGAAAGAAAGTGGGATATAAGAAGAAAGAAAAAGAAAGAGTACCAGAGACGACCGTCCAATCAACCAGTTACCTATATCTATCCATCCATTCGTGGTACCGTTCGAATGGCCAGGCAGGTAGAAGCCCCCAGCATAAGTTCGCAGACAGAAGACAAAATAGTCTGCCTACCTAACTGCATATTAAGAGCGTTGAACCCCAAAATTACACGTACCATATTGTATTCCATCCCATTTTTTGATTATATGTGCTATTATATGTTGTCGCAACTAACTTAACTAACATTTTACACGTTCCTGCATAAGATATTGCCAGAAAATTTAGGATATGATCTGAAGACAGTTTCTTCAACGATATACATTTAAATTCACATACATTGACTTTTCTTACAGTTAAACTGAACAATATCCAATTGTGAATTTTTAATTGTACGTATTTTATTTATTGCTTCTGATCTTCTTTAAGTCATAAACCACGTGTTTTTAATATTAATACGGCAACAGTTTTTAAATAATCTTCAATGCTTACTGTTTGTTAAGATAATTATTATTTTCTTAACAATAAAGTTTGTTCGAATGGAACATAAGAAAACATTTGCAAAACATTGCTTTTGATAAAAGATTTTATACTTTTTAAAATGACGAATGTAAAACAGTTCATCTTGTGTTATTTAATATGAAAGTTAATTATAATAAACAGCTACTTTTAATCATCAGTCACCGAAAGGTGAAAAGTTTTCAAAAAAAATTATTACCCGGTATTTTAAGGATTGCTTCACCTCCTCATAAACTGAGATGTATGATGCAGTCATATACCCCATATCCACTGTACTTGTTGGCCTTAATGGAACTGGTAGGTTATGTGTTAATTAAGTGCGCGATTAAGCGTGCAATTCTTTTCGTAACCGTACATTGTTCATTGTTTACTTAACAATCGCGTGCGCATAATCATATCACGCATAATACTGATGTATATAAATATTATGTGTAACAACATGAAGGTAACAGTTTTGTAAATCTGGCTGAGGGAATTCACAAAAAAGACGCTTGTATACGGTAACGTTCTTAGTTACTTAAATATGGCGTGTTTTATTTTGTAGTAAGAAATTCACAATTGAATTGGTAATCGATGCATTTAATATATTAGCAACCAAGAACAAAATTATCCTATATATATATAATTAATTATATAATTAATCTATATCCTATAGAGATGTATTAACAGAACACAAGGCAATTTCGATGTTGAAGAGGCACCACGTTCTGAAAAGCCAGTTGAAGCTGATGAAGACATAATAATGGCATTAATTGATGCAAACCGACGCATAACAACTGAGATCGCTGAGAGATTAAATGAATCGATTTCGATCGTTCATGATCATTTGAAACGCTTAGGTTTAGTTTGAAAGCCCGAGGAAACGAAAAAAAACGAAATTACTTTCCGAACAACCTAATATGTACTTTATATCTCATCTTTATTTGACTATCTTGATATATAAAATTTGTTATTACAATTTTGAAATAAAGGGAACAAATCTTGAATATTATAATGAATAAATATTGAAATTATATTAATGTAAATTCGATATTAGAGAATCAAACTTGTCGTTCAAAAGTGCCTATTTACAAAATTTACTGCAAGTTAAAGGAACAGAAATAAATTTTCTTGCAGCCCGCCTAACAAATCACGAAAGGCTCGGCAGTAGTTTTACAAATGAGCGGTGAACATTTATAGCGTTATTCCTTATCTTTCCGATGCATAATACTGTTCGACCATTTTCATTCACTTATACACGTATTTAGTTGCCGTACTTAAATACCCCTCAACCAAGAGAAAAGGTGCTTTTGCTGGCACTTTCAGCAGTGCCATGGCTATCGAGGCTTCCGGACGACGTAAAACAGCCAAGTGTTAAAATAATTACGTCGCGTGATGCAACTTCGCAGCAATTGCAATTGCACTTCAACACTGGCGATAAATCAATAAAATTCATATTTGGGTCATGTCTATCAATTACCGACGAAAAATCAAGGTCCGGATGAAAGATTTTTATTTTAAATGGTTTGTGCATCGTTTGTTTTTATATTGTTTCTATTGTTATTTTTCGTATTCGAGTCAGTAACGTTTGATAGAACGCATACCCGCATCACATTTAAAGTCATTAATAAATAATTTTTCAGAAACGGCAAGGTATATTTCATTAAACTAAATAATTAATTAATTACACTAATTCATAATAAATTAATTATAATTAGTCATAACTATTTTATAACCTTCCTTTTTATAGTACTATCATTGTCATAAGATAATGATATATTCAGTGTACACCTTCATTTATAAAATTGTAAGCACAATATTAAAAGAAGCGGATCGATATCAGTTTTATAAATAGACATTCTATATCCTTTCGTTTTATATCTCAGAATACAAATTAAAACAAATGCTGAGAGATACAAGATTATTGACGAAGTTAGAGTAACTACTGGCGTAACTATGGTGTACGCGGATTATACTCAACTCACGTTGTCCATAAAATTTGCGCCAATTCAGTGGACATTTATAACACTTATCTTCAACATTATAGTTGTGTACATGTGTGGAAAATTTTTACATACTAGTAAATGTTCACACGATCAATAATCGGTAATTTAAGGTAATTCTAGGGGTATGACATTAGTGAAGCAGTAGAGGCATTTCAAATTCACGTAAATTAACAGGAATATACTGTATATTATAGTGTTACATGTTACGATTTTTTATGTTACTTTCATGAATAAAAACATTATCATTTTTGTAACAGTGCGCGTATTCTAATGGCTTTAATGTTAAATGCATGATTAATAACACTATCGTATTAAAATTGGCCACATTGTATACATTTGTTTTAATTATAAGATGAAGCGACTGCTGCAAATAAAGTACAAGACATGAAAAAGGACAGCAAACGAAACTCTTTCTTAGCAATGAGAGCCTCTGTCTAAGCGGCGCCTGTCTGCGAGAATGCTAACCGCAGCACTCCCCTGTATCGGCCATCATTATTCACCGGTTATCTACATATGTATCCATTTGATATTTATTAATTTCACCACTGTAACGAGCAGCCAAAGACCATTGCAATATTAATAATTATATCGATGAATGTCTTGATGCATGTTCTAGTAAGCATTCAATATTTCTTGACTATTACATTCGATCTATCAAGTTATCTTAAATAGTTATTTTTCATTGTGTCATGTTGTATACAATGTATCGAATAAATATATAGTTACGGAGTACTGAATATACATTATGAACAAAATACTGCGGAACAAAAATTAATACGATATATAATATTTTTTATCCTAATTTTACGTTTTACTTATATATGCACCAATTGCTTTAATTCCATAAAAATTATTCTACAGAAAACTTTTTCACTTAATGACAAGCTACTTCACAATTAAATATACTGATGTTGCTGTCAACACATTTTACAATCACATTTATTAATTTTATCTTCTTTGAAAACCATTCATACAGACAAAATAATAAAATCGCAAGTGTGAAGTCAAGTATTCGTAATATTACTAACATGTCTTATTCATTTACTTTTTATTAGCTTCTAGTAAAATTTATTAGAATGAAATTTACTTAATTGAAAAGATATTTATTAGTTATTAGTATGTCTATGTATTACAAATATCTGGACAAAGAAGTTATTAAAATACTAACACGTACTTTCGATATACGTTATTACTTTACTTTGTTACTTTATATTATATTTTATTATTTTTTATTAATTTGATACACGGACAAAATCATGAATTAAGTAATTAATAATTTTTTGCCAAATGAAGTTACACATAAGTATAGCATATTAAATGACGTTTTAACATTTTTCCAGAATCTGACGTTTTACGTACATCTACATTATATAAGAACTTATTCGCAGTTTTTATTTTACTACCAATTGGGAAATAGTAATTCCATTTCGATACGAATGTTAGTTAATTAAATAGCAATATAGATCACGGCCTTAAAAATAAGAATTATTTAAAATACAATCTTGCACGGGCTGACGTGGTGTCAAAAACAAAGTTTGATAAATATAGAAGGAGACATGGAAACGAAATACTACTACACATGTGACTGTTATCTGCAGTGATTGAGAAAGTATACACCAAATTCATAAAACGCCTGCAGTCTCAATCATGGAATACCATTTCTCAAACATTATATGCACGTACTTGTCATTTGAAGAATAGAAGTATGCTTAACGTTTTAAAATGTTTAAATGTTGAAAGAATTATCCTAGTAACAATCTTTCATGATAGTTAATCAAATTATGTGATTTAGTTGCAGAAAATTTGAATACCTGTAAGATTTCAGAAAAGTGCAATGAGTCGTTACCAGTAATAATCACTGCACTATTTCTGCATAGCAGTTTCTCAAACAAATATTTCCTCATAGCTTTTTAAATCAAATATAGTCCTAAACACGAGTCGTCACCAACGCACTTTGCCTAACACGATAATGAGCGATGGGCCTGACCTAGGCTTCAGCAAAGACCGTGACCTTCGGTTCAGATTCAAACAGGCGTTCTCAACCTATCATTTATTGTATTAAAAATGCCCACAAAACAATATAAACAGAAGTTAATATACGAATGGATGAAATATATTTGAAGAAATTCTATTGAATAGTGTTATAAGTGTAATTAATTTTAGCCTATTTATTATTCATGAGTTTTATACCTTTCTTGACAACAGTGAAAATTGTAAATGTCGATGTCCATGCAGTAGTGAATATTAAAGTGATACTCTTGGAACTGTGCGGATCTTACTTTCGTACTTTTTTCATTTTTTACTGTAGTTTGCTCTGTTATCATATCATGATCAATTATATGGTAAATTTGTAAAAATTGAAATATTTATCAAAGATCAGTCATATCAAAATTTAATAATTGAACAAAAATATATTTCTGCAATATTATTTTTGAAAAATACAGAAATTACAAGCAATACTATTACTGAAACTGTCACGATATGGTACAAGTACTCAATGGCAGAGGTCATTCTAAAAAAGCATTGCATAAAGTAGAGTCTTCTAGTCGGTTCACGTAAGTTGACAACATCATTGGTCATAGTTCTAACTCTTTTGGTAATTACATATTGAGTTCTGGTAATAAGCAATTGTCTCACATTCGTGACATAATAAAATGAATTAATCAATCACTCATTTACAACTTAACCAAATGTAACCAAAATGTTGTTAAGGAAGGAAAATAGAAGACGTATGATGCACGTATTAAGGACATGGATGAATAACGCAATACTCTTTGGAACATCGATTTACATTATAACATTCGCACCAATTTCTCAGTGAAATGTTTTATACAAATTCTAAGTCTACTTACAAAAAATAACATGTTCGTAAATAATTTAGCCTAAACAACCTGGCGTATGCGCGTCCGTGCGTGCGTTTGTGCGTGTACATGCGCGTTTATGCGTGTACATGTGCGCGTGTACATGTACGTATGAAAGTTCACATATGAAATACATGTTCACATAACTCACATGTGCGATAACCCTTGGCTGTATATATGTATCGGCATCGACCGGCCGACCGAGATCAATTTCTCGAGGACGAGGAACAAAAAACCGGTGGTCGCTTCTCCGAAGAAGTGATAGACGGAGACAGGGAGAGAAAGAAAAAGGAAAGATAGAAGCAAAGGAGGACGATGGTGAAGAAGGACGAATCATGGCGAAGACTCCAATGCGAAGAAGAATAGAGAAAAAGAGCGAAGGAAGTTAGCAGAAGGACTTGAACGGAAGGGAAAGGAAAGAAAAATTCATACTACATTGAATTCCAAGGATTCTCCAGTATTCTGGGACTGTAGTGGCAGCCTCGAGAGACTATGGCTAGGTCGTTCGACAACGATAGCCCTCTATTTAACATATTCTAAGTTATGATACAGATGCAGGATGCTGCAAAGTCAATCAAATGACATTAGAAACCAAAAGAAGCCATGCCGATTGTGACACTTTTGAAACTAGTATAACAAGTGAACTAAAAAATAAAATATTTTAGGAATGATCGCAGCGTAACTTTTTCAAGTGTTACGAGCATACTCCTCGGACTATTAATTATTTCACTATTAAATTATCCATCAGTAAATCAACTATTAAAATTCTTACGGCAATTGTATTTCTGAGAAGAAATTGTATTTCACGTATTACCATACGTGAAGACGCAATCAGCAAAACAATTAAAAGCGGAAGAATAAGGTATCTCACTATTTGCATTCTAGTTTCTCTGTACGACTCTACATTCCGCATTTACTGTAAAGTCCAATATTATAACACTTCGTATCTCCATGTAATCGTGTATAAATAATTCATTCATGATCGCATGCGAATTTTCTTTCCCAGACTTGCTGAATGACATCTCATAGTTTATGAAACTTGCAAACGCAACCTAATGCATGGCAATTGTCACGCCGCTAAAGGACTTACGAAGGCATACAATGTAGATAGATAGATGGATAGATGCGTGCCGCCCACGAAGATCAACGCCCGTAATCGTGACCATTTATCACGGTCTTATTATCTGACATTACGCGTCTACCACTTCGCAAAGAGTCACCAAAACAAACTAAACCGTGGTCATTGCGACGGAACGACGTACTTTGTCGACTGACCAAACTTCGGTATAAATTATTTCTCAAGCATGCCGGCAGCATAGTCACCGATCGACTAATTCAAATTATTGATCTCAATCAGATCTTATCACTGGCGATATAGTCCACATGATTTTTCAGCAATTAAATAGTATTTGAATTTATAAATTTACGTTATAAAAATTTTCAATTTGAAACTACTTATTGCTATTTTTATACTGTTGTTATTATTAATTGAATATGTTCGGAGCATTTATTTCACGTTTCTGTTTTATAATGAAAGAAATCTGTTGAAATATATACTCTTGAAATATATCTCTTTCTCTAAACAAAAGTGTTTATGTGTACATATTTACTAATTCGTAAATATTCATAACTTCAATATTTTAAATAATTTTATAGTTAATGCGAACTTTTTTGAAAATAGAAAAAAAGATACAATCATATTTATTAATGCTACGTATGACGATTAATATCATCATACGTTGTAATAATTATAGGCATAAACTTTTAAGTTGAACTGACATTCTAGTGCAGCGTTCAAGTGTAGCCGTCATTTAAAGTATTACTACTTTACTGCGTACACAAATCTGAAACGTAATTAAAATTATTAATTTTACGCTAAATGACCGTACACCATAATTTGTTACTTGTATTGTTTTGAGAAAGAGGTGAGAACATTATAGATACCATATTTTTCAGTGAAAGTCAATTTAATACAAAAGTAAACTGGAACATTTAATAGTTATCTACAAGTAAGACTACAAGTAATTGTTCTTATATACCCAACATAAGACCAATACATAACAGTCGACATTCAGATTAATGTGAATCAATAAGTGAAAAAATTAATTTCACTGTCAGTTGGGTACCGATATGTATTGATAATTAAAGCAATATTTCAACCGATTACAAAACGAAAGGCGAGAAAAAAAGCGGTGATACCAATAAGAGAAATGTCGTTCAATGAAGCGTCTGGCGAAATCAGCAACTTACGAGGTTGTGCTAAGGCGAAGACACTCTCAGTTTTGGCGGCGTACTCGTCGAGTTCTTCATGATGCGTAATGCCGGGTTCGAGCGGTTGTGGTTGATCAGACTGCATACCGTACATGTCCATGAGTTTCGAGATAGGAGGTATTCTGGGCAGTGCCCTGCCAGTCATGTTCGGCGCTTGCTTGAGGCCGAGTTTGTTCAGGATCTGTTCCTTGATGGCCTCAAGACTGAGCGCCCTTATCTCTTCGTGGAGACGGCAGGCGTTGCAACCGATGCCGCTGGCCATTGCCATATTTTCGGCAGAGGACTTACCGTCGGTACCCGGCGCTTCGAACGCTCCAAAGAGGAGCAGTAGCGAGAGCAGTAGGACCTTCGTGATCATTTTTGTCGCACAAGGTCACACACGACGATACCTCGCCCGGACACACGTGATCCCTTCCCGTGTTGGTCGTCACGAGAAGAAAGAAGAGAGAGAGGCAGTAGGCGAGCACCCACGCGAGCCAGCGCGTGAGATCAGCGGAAAGCAGCAGCGGCCGATGCGATCATGCCGCCCGTTGCGCGCCACCTCCGCTACCTTCTTTCGTACATCCAGCTTCCTCGTCGTAGGTTTCCTTTCGGACACGACTACGTAGAAACGGTTACGTCACACTTCAATCCTCATAACGCACCGCTCGCGAACGATCCGCCACGCGGCAGTCACCACCTCTGCACCGAAAGTGCGTAACCTTTCGTCCGTGAGGACACCCTTGGGTCAACTCTTCACCAAACCGTCCCAGTGTCTCTAACACACTGGTCAAGCGTCTTTTTGCAAATCCCAACAGCAGCAGCCTCTGTAACACCGCACCTTGTCAACGGAGAAAACTCTCTCGCCGCACACGACGGAACATTGGCACTGAAGTTACGCGCGTACATCACTCTGCGAGTAGTATGATGCCCGCCGAAAGGAGGAAGAGGAGACCGGCTGGACCCGTTGGATCGTGACACGAAGCGCGATCATCGTCTACCATCCAGAACCGCCGTGTATCGCATCCGGCCTCGCCGGCTCTCGTTCTCCGATTGCTTTCGTACTCGACGAGACAGCAACGTGCCGTCAAGTACCGCGTCAATTTCGCCCTGTTTCGCGCGACACTCCCTGAGATTTTAAGAACAATACGTGATCTGCCTGCGTGTTATACTCGGGGGAGCATCCTCGCCCTCAGATTCACTGTGTCGGACAGTCAGACCAAGCGGGGCCGCTGCTCCGAGACCCGGTTCGTCGACGAGAATCGGATCACGCAAAGTGCAGGCTAAGGCGTGTGTAACGATTCGTATACCCGCGTGCGAATGCTCAGCGTTGCCACCACCAGGAGCGTGAGATGCTAAGAGCTTGCTAGCCTGTCAAGCACTGAGTCAGGAGGCGCGCGTCCCTCACCGCATATATGTTGAGGAGGAGGCCTTCTCCTCTTCGCTCTTCTGTATCTTACGCATTCGCATATAGACACACAAGAGCGACCACCCGTTATGCACGCTGCGCTCCTTATCGTCACAGCCAACGTTGTCTTCGACATCCTCGACGCCGTCGTCATCGTCACCGTCACCGTCGCCGTCACCGTCACCGCTGCCGTCGCCGTCATCGTCGCCGTTGCCTTCGCCGTCATCCTCACCCTCTCCCTCTCCTTCACCGTCACCGTCACCGTCACCGTCACCGTCACCGTCGCCGTCACCGTCGCCGTCACCGTCACTGCCAACCAATAACGAGTACGTGGTCGTTTTTCTCCTACGTTTTGAAATACGTATATAGTTATCTGGACGAAAGTATCGTTGCACTTAACAACACTTTGCACCGACAGACACGTCACTAAATTCGTTTGCTCGTGTAATTTCAGTTTTACTCATACACCATATCTAAAAAATCTTAATACATACAGTCCGTGAAAATTATCACCGAAAATACGGAAATTAAACTTCAATTAGGTATGTAACATTTCATTCGTTAAAAAATATTTCTTGTTGGGAATTATTTAGGGTGATTTGCTTATTTAACAAATAATAGGAAATTATAAAGTATATAGTTTGCACATATAATAATGCACATAACTAATGCACATACTACTGCATATAACTAAATAATTTTTGAATTACACATTTGATTAGAATGATTATAATAGTTTTTTTATCATTTTACATTTATCGATATAAATGGAATGTTGCACATTTCTCGAGTTTAAAATTTTGAAGTCTAACGAAAAAATACGAAATATGAATGGTAACAATTAAATTGAAAATTTTGGAAAAGGATGATATAAAATGTTTTAAACTTTGTTCAATATAAGATATAAATTAGATTTATTGCAAAAATAACATTGACCTTGATGTCATATACATGGTCATAACCTGGAATAATCTGAAAATTATTTTGTTTATCCTTACTAAACTTCATGCTTAAATGATGCGAAATCGTAAAACAACCTCTTTGTCAACTCAAATATTATTACAGCGCAGTTTTCAAATAACATTACGATTTGCAACTTACTACTGTTACTTGTTCTTCTTAGTGATAACATCGTGGTTTATTCATATATAGATTTCGTACTGAAATACATTGAAAAAAAACTAGGTTATTATATAAGCTAATCAGTTATAGACGCGTAAATGTGACGAGTAAAACTCCGTCATAAAATTACAAATTAATCATAAATTTAAGTAAGTATTTAGTAATAGTCACTTCCGCTGTTTACTGTACTCTATTTACCGTACTTGGGCTCACCTTCATATATCTAAATACATTCTATTAATTAATACATCCCATTCATAACAATACATCAATCGCTCTATCCAAGAACCTAAGAATTCCAGGTATGATAAGTCGTAACGATTCTTTATTTTTTTTCCTTTCCACTCTGTTTCTCTGCTTGACCGAGCACTTCTTTACTTGACAGTAACACAGTTCCACAATTGTATTGCAAAGAGAGTTCATTTTGTTAAAGTAAAGTATAGAAAGTCAGCTTCAGTGAATTATAATGCCATTTGAACTTTCATTACCTCAGAAGCGTGCAAAATGCAGTGGTAGGGCAATCTGCTTCAAAAACTGTCACCTCGATTTTGGAGATTCTTCGTATTGATATGCGCTTACAAATGCTTGAACTCGCTATCTTGAATATGTTTCAGGTATCAAACTGGCAAATCGAAAGTACTTGAGTCCGAATTTAAAGAGAATATATTTTAGCACACTTCATACAATATATAGCGAATGGGCAACTCGGAGTATAACAAAAAATAAACAAACAAAATCTAAAAACTTACGCAAAAACATTCATTTAAAAATTTAAAGAATTTTAAGACATGCAAAGATATAATTAAGGCACAATTATTGTTTCTATGGTCCAATAGCTGAAAGCTTTTTACATATTCCGTACAATTTTCTATTTCGGAATCGTGATGATTCACAAGAAATTAAACACAGAAGCTTTAAAAAAAACAAGGTAATGATACAGAAGTACGTGAATATCCTATTTTTTTATACAGCACGTACCTCGATAACCTGTGCTAAGATTATACACGGCAATGCAGCTTACGAAACGATGAAGCATTATCAATATTTATTGTGCGTAATTTATTAAAAACTGATAGTGATTCATCTCGTGAATTGCACAAGTGTGAAGGCTATGCTGCGATAAATTTCACATTACGTCAATTCATAAACTGAAACACGTGTTACAGGTAAAGTTGTTTTCAGGTACACCTTTGTCTCAGTTTTAATTGCACGTTTAAATATGTACTTCTATTGTTAGAATATCATACTGGAAAAAACATTCTTAAAGAAAAATGCATTTTTGAAAAGTGTATATGAAAAACCTTAGTAATGTTTACTTTAGTGTTTTATTAGGTCGGAAACTCTGAAACGGGCGTTGAATAATCGCCCAAACTAAATAAAACGCCCGTTTCATAATTTCCGACCTAATACTATCTCCTATTCTAATATTAACATTCAGTTTAATTATTGCAGATGTCCCGTAAAATCAATGCAGTTTTTTTACAATCTTCATTACAAATATTTAATTTGTTATAAATTATTAGGTATAGTAACTGAAAATGTGTTGAAATTTAAGAATTCATATTTTGTAACCGTTTGTATACCAGAATTCTAATATTATGGAGAAAAGTATTGTCGAATTTCTTTTGAAGATAAAATTTTTAGTAACACCTGAACAGCTAATTCTTGTAGGAGCGCATCGACAAAGATGCACATATTTTTCAAACCATCCGCACTTCGTCAGAAAACGGGAAATACTGATGGTCATGATTTTGAATAATTTGACCAAATTGGCATATGTCCAGCTTTCCAAACTTCTCCGAGTATTCATATGGCGCATCTTCTTTTCTCCATGCTCTTCACTCGACTTATTGTACTCAGGGTGCTGACCCTGGTCTCGTTTCTATGTATTTCACTAACGCTCCTCGCGCATTTACGAAACTCTACTATATAAAACAATACAGTATCGACGATCACCGTAGAAACTTTACCACTAAAAATTTCAAATGAGCGTGCTAAAATCAATAAATTTAAACGAGTGGACAAAACTGTGGTGACGCTAATTGTGGAAATACCATAAAAAGACGATATTTTGGCAAATTTTCGCACATCTGTATTTATTCAAATTCTCTTACTATAAGGAAATATCATTCTCACTTCTACTAATCTTAGAATCTTGTTGACCTAAGTAGATATATTTCTAAATTTGCATTTATTATGAATAGAAATAACTTTAGTCCGAAACCAAAAATTAAATTCCCTACGTTTTATTGTGTCCTGTGCGTGTATTTTTGTATTGAAGTGTAAGAACACAAATGTCTCGTTGACGGAGATTCCTATTACTAATGTAATCATTTAACCCTAAAATGACTTCGTTTCACTGACACAATTATCACTCCGTTACGTATTTTTCGTAGACTCAGTAGACATTGTTTGTTTCAATTTAGGATTAATTATCTTGACATGCACATTTGAGTCAAAACATTTTTAATTTGGGAATATTTCAAAATAATAAATCTGTAAGATAATTTTATATATAAATAATTAAAAGTAGTTAATGGTAAGTAGTAAATGGTAATTAAATCAGAGGTATCAAACGTAATCATAATAAACATTAGCAAGACAAGAATTTTATTAGGATGTTCGGAAAGTAATTTCGTTTTTTTTACTGAAAATGAAAGACGACTTTTTTATAGTGACTAAATATTTTATTGAATTGTATATTGTACATTTTAGTCCAATACCTTTTGCCATCCTTCTAGCACTAGCATGATTCCACGCTCATAAAATTTTTGTTTTTTGCGGGCAAAAAACTGATCCAGGTGATTTTTGTCCTCCTCAATTGAAGTAAAGGTTTTACCGTCTAAAAAATGTTTGAAAGAACGGAACAAATAATAATAAAAAGGTGCTAGATCTGGAGAATCTGGTGGTTGTGGTAGCACATGCTACCCAAGCTATAAAAGCTTTTGGTGAGTTACCAAACTTGTATGAGGTCTCGCATTATCTTGGTGGAACACTACACCTTTTCAACAGATCAAATCTGGCCTTTTCTATTTAAGTGAATCATTCAATTTGTGTAGCTAATGACAGTACACTTCAGAATTGATCGTTGTGTTATCCGGTAGAAACTCAAAAAAACGATTTTTTGATGTATATTAGCTTTCGAAGTGCTTTGAGCCGGTTCATTTTTTTTACTCCGTTATCTCTTTATATTTTTATATCTTTTATATTTTTATAGACAAACCATTTTTCGTCCCTAGCGATAGTCCGCTTTAAAAATTGATCATTTCCTTTACGTTTGAGAAGCAAATCACAGACGACAACGCCACGGCACAAAGTTCTTTCCGTAAGAACTTGAGGAGTCCATATGCCGAGCTTTGAGATTAAACTTCGGCGTTTCAACTGACCATAAACGGTCGAATTCGATAAACTGTCTTCATCAGCATCAACTGGCTTTCCAGAACGTGGTGCATCTGCAACATCTAAATTCCCTTCTGTTCGATCAATACATCTCTATACACATCGAATAATTTTGTTCTTGCTCGAACAGCATTTTTACGTTTTCAATAATAAAAAAGTCACATATGCCGAAAATACTGCTGTTTCCACTTTCCATATTTGGAAAGGCACCACTCAAAAACTACTGCGTACAATGAATCGAACTTTTCCACAAACAAGCCTGACTGTATCAGCTGTCAAAATATATGATGATTACGCGGCTTAAGTGTGAAGTTGGCTGTGAAAGAAAACAATTAAGTCCTTTGTTCGGAAGAAAC
>JABFPT010000009.1:43934-64509 GCA_022817245.1 Nixonia krombeini | reverse complement strand
CACTATACCTCATCACCTTACTCAAAAGCGATGACGGAATTGCAATAAAACATTTACTTCATGTCAATGATGCATCTCCATACATAAAAATTCACTATACTTACCATCTGCATTTTACAAAGGCGCGTTTCACTACATTAAACTCTTGCAATTTCGAAAGAGGCGTGATAAAATCGTGATTCAAAAGTGATGTATTCATGAAACGTGTATCTGTGCAATGTAAACGTATTTTATACCTACGATTGTATTGATGCTATCTATCCAAAATATGTTAATCTTTTTACCACAGAAAGCCTTAGGAAATCTGGATGTCATCTTTGTATTATTCATTTTTTATATTTAACAGTAAGGATTGAACAATAAAATCAATACTAGTAATTTATTATTTTTCACTTTTTAAATTTATTACCAACGTAATTTACAAAATAATATTTTCTATAAAGCTGTTTATATATATGTAATGTTATGAAAAATAATATTTGCACAAAATTTTTGTTTTTTTATTATTTATTTACTTATTTTTTGATAATATGACTAACTAAACTCTCAATTGTTCTGAATTCTGACCTGTTATAGAATTGCTAAAACGGAAAATAATTAATGACCATTCACAACCGTATTTTATTACATAGTATACTAGTTTGTAGAAAACTGAATGTCGTCCAACTTCTTTTATAAACGAGTTGTTTGACCATTGTATGTAAAAGATGTACATATGTACCCGCGTGAATCTAGTCTTCGTTAAAGCAAAAGCAGTGGAGAATGAATTTCTTCTCTAATCATTCGGCATTGTCTCCTGGCGATATCTGTTTCAAATTTCATGCCTGTGCGGCTTCGTCCAATCGATCGAACCTAAGGCGAAGGAGCTTCGCTTTTTTTCGTCCGGCGTACAAATCAACGGATTCGGGTATGAGAGTAACACGCGGAATTTGCGACCACATATATTCTACTGCGCCCATAAGTTGCTGCTGTCCACGAATGAAAGCCTCTTAGCAGCAATAGCAGTAGCAGCAAATGCAGGTGGCCCAACAGACCAATCTTCAATCATTTCTGCTTCATTTTTTTCCGCTGCCCCCACCCTTCCATTGGCCATTTCTCTGTTAACGAGCTCCTGCAGTAGTTCATTCCATCATTCAACTTAGGTGGCTTGACTTTCCAAAATCTCCCGCAAGCAATTTTAATGGCTTAATGAGACGTCCCTACCAGGTTTTTGCCAATCATTCGAATACCATGAAACCTGAGTATGTTGAACCCCGCAATAAGGATGTTATTTTTTTCATTGAATACAACTATTAAATACTTTTTAGTGCGTTACTTCTTTACCTTTTCGCATTATTATGTAACGGAATGAGAAGAATTCAATATGTAAACATCATTTTTAAAGTTACTGCAGTTTAATTATTTTTCATGCTAATCACTATTTTAAATGAAGGAAATCAGAATTACATATTCCAAAGATATATAAAAAATTTGCATCTACATAGATACATACGTATATGTAATGTGTGTAGAATATTCACATTTTTGTTATACATAAACCAGATAAAATTGTTACATGAACAAAGTGATACGTAATGAAAAAAAAATCATTTTAAAATTGTTATTACAAAATATGCAATACACTATCGCTAAATTTCCTCTCTTTTTTCTACTATTTTTTTACTACTTATTTCTACTAATTTCATACGATACTGCAAACTAGACTGTTTAGAAGGAAAACTTTTGAAATTTTATTTATATCACAGTCTACGTTATCTATTGTTGATAAAAATAGATTATACAGTAAAGTTCACAGTTGCTCTTCTTATCGATATGAAAGGTGTTTCTGTAATCAGTAATTAACCTGTAATACATGTAATAAGTAATTGATGAAACGAACATTTAAAAATCAATATCTTATACTTTTATAATTTAATTTAATAGTCATGCTATCGTAAACCATTTTTTCACAATAGTCTTGAAATATTTCAAAATTGCATGCTTTCATTACTTGGAAATAAAAGAGGTAAAAATACTCCCAGTTACGATTCCCGTTTTTGAGTGTAAAATGAAACAGTATCAAAAAAAGAAGATAGGAGTGGAATAACCACTCTTCTCAATCTTGTCTTGAACTCTGCTCAGGCTCCACTCTAACTCGGACTCTGCTGAAATTTAATTCATATCCCGAACAAGAGTATAAAAAACCATATACATAAAAATGCATACAAATAACTAAGTAATGTACAGTAGTTACATTACAAATGTACATGTTACACGTAAAACAATTTTTTATATTTCTTTACCAGTGGATGTTATTCTCCTTATAATAGCACTCTTGCTCGTAGCATTTAAATTAAATTTATCAAATTTTCAGTTGAATTCAAGTGAAATCTGAGTGGAATTCAAAAGAAGTTCGAAAAAAGTTAATACAAAATTCTGCTCCAAGTAAATAATAAGGCGGATTTTTGTAAATACACTGGACTCTCTGCGAAGTAAATTACGAACTAAACTTTCCTTATTTAATACAGCCTGTAATTGTCACTGCATTTCTCTAGATTTGTACAGAGAAAACGTGAAAGCGTTTGGCGTTGAAATGAAGAGTTAAAAAACATTTTTTGGAGGCTTCATTCTAATGCTTCATCCTTCGTAGGTGAATCTTGCTCCTAAATGTGTAGTGTATCACGGACTGTAAGTGAAAAGCTTTATTTCGAGGCGAGCATTGTTAGACCCTAGTTAAACATGTTCAAGGTAACCTAGTTGCATCGTAATCTTTTTTTATTTCGAAAATTTTATTGAAAAACGCTTACTTTCCCAGTACAGTACAGTACAATATAGAAGGATTTTCGGATTTTCTGAATGCAATAAAACTACAATTGCTATTCCATCTTGCTCTGTGCATCTTTCTCTTAGAACGGGAAAGTGTTAATGTAATCAAATGAAATATAATTTTTCAGTGAACGCAAACTTCAAGACCAAGTTACTATTTTTCACAAGCAGAAGGAATTCATTTCATTTGTACAAATATACTTGACTTTTCTCACGGTATATAAATTGACCATCAAGTAACGTAGGAATTCAGATCATAATTAAATCGATAGTGTAAAATACAATTTTCAACTTAATAATTATCCTGCCTGCAGAAATAACTTGTTGACATTATACAAAGCTTTTTTATAACGGTTCGACAAAACATTTTAAGTAAAAATATTATTCGCCTTCAACAACTCGAAATATAACACATATGTACACAAAAGTGAGTATTCTTATTCCATAATAGATTATTTGCCGCCCCATCAGTACCTATTCTATTAAAAATACTATGAATTACGTCTATTAGTAATAATACAATAAATATATTTCAAATTTTATAAATATCCACACAAATATTAAAAACAACGAAGAAACATTCTTTATTCCAAACATCCTGGTAAAAATTGAAATCTGTCAAAGTTCAGTTCTTGGCTAGAAATCCTGATGTTTGTCGAAAATTCTAACCAAGTCCTGGTCAGGAAATCTGACTACTTTCTATTTCTTGAACGAAACTATTTAGAAATCCTCGCCAAATTATCATCAGAAATATGATGCTTTTTTCTTTATTTCCTGATCTTCCTAATCCGTTTTACGTACACAGACTGATCAGTGTCTAATCAAGTGTAATTAGGAAAACTAATGACTGTTTGATCAATTACGAATAGAAAAAAATTATGCGTATAATATTACTTTGCTGTTATTTCTGTTTAAGTTAACAAATATAATGTTAATGCTCATACATCTATGTTAAAACTGATTTGAAAAAAATCAACCTAGAAAAGTTAACCTAAAAATTATTTCTAAGTTAACTAATTAACTACTAAAGGAATAAACAAATGTGTGTTATTTTACATAAATATAGAAGAATGCATGCAGGTTTTTAAATTGTATTTATTATTATTGCTTTCTTTTTAACAACACAGTTATTCTATTGACTATTTTTTATTTGATAAATAATTTTCACCATAATTGATAAATCTGTTACACTTATGTCAATATTCTACTGAAATAAAACAAAGTGAAACAAAGTGAAACTGAAATAAAAGGAAATTGAAATTGCGTTGCCATGGCAGCGTTTACAACGTTTACAACGCTGCTATGACAACTGGTCAGAAAGATCTGGAAATCAAGAAAAAAGCGTCACATTTCTGACGATAATTTAGCCAGAATTTCTGATCTATTTTTGGTCAGACTTTCGTTTTAATGACATATTTTTATACAAACGTCAGGATTTCTATTTAAAAACTGACGGACTTCAATTTCTATCAAGGTATTATTTGACATCTTTTCGAAATATAATTTCGAGAAACCTTACAGAACTAGAAAAATGCATCTTTTTAAACATTCATTTAAGCAAATATATTATCTGTAAGTGTATCAAGTGTAGTATTATACAACAATCACTCGTTACTTACAATGGTCCTAGTACCGTCCGACATGCAAATATTTAAAACTCTGTTTTTCTTCACTGTTTTGAAGATAAGTCACATTAGAAACTTCCATCCACTTCTTCTCTTCAATTTAAACACTTTTATAACTCTCTTTCTTCACATGCATTCACCTATTCCTTCACTAATTCAAACGACCAGTACTACGGATCATACAATAATCATAATAATGACAGCGACTATTATTATTATCGTCCGGCTAAGTATCTGGTCGTGAATGTATGCAACATTAAACTTTAGTCAATGATTGAATTTTTGTAAATTAAATTTCGTTGCTCCTTCCATTTCTAGCTTGTCAGCTTTTTCAGAAAATTAAAATACTATTTTGCAGTTTGCCGACAGCAACAGTTTGCATATTTGTGCATTACCAAACTTCACACTTGTGAACAGGATTCATTCTCGAGCCTTCAGGACAATTGAACTCGGTGGCGAATTCTTTTAAGTTTGAAAGAGGTCCTACGACCCTAAATTTAGCTGGGCAGTGAGTGTCCTTTTCTATTTGAAGACTGATAGCTTCGGACGTAACTGCAGAGCACCATACCTGTAGTCCGAAAAATTAATGTAAAGAACAAATCAGTATTGTCATATCCATCTCAGTACTTATATTCATGCATTCTTTGTAGAACTGTGTATTACGTTGCAAATAATTATATCACACTTGTAGTAGAATCTGTGCACGTAAGTGTTTTTGTAGACATTGATTACTATTACCTGAGCAAAATTTAAAAAAAATAGTTGGCGATGAGTCAAATTAAGCCCTGGTAGAGGTAGCTGATCCTTGTAATTTTTCGACGTTGCGAGATACGCGTGATAAGAGGCTGTTAAACCTCCATTGTCAGCAATATTTTCACCTAGTAAAAAAATTATATAAATAGTGCGTTTGTAAACAAAAGATGTTCAAATTATTTAAGTTCAAATCACATATTTCTTCGTCTATAATTAAATTTACTTGCTTTCTGTCATAAAAGTATTGTTCAGAGTATTACGATTACACAATAACGATATGACTACTAGGTATTAATATAAGGCAATTCATATACCTCAATGTCGATATAACGAACATATTTACAGATATCTACATTTTTTTTCAGACGCAGCATAATTACCCAGAGTCTGCCTTCCATTGACACGCCGACCCTCGATTTCATATTCACTGTATTGTTCAACAAAACATTCAGTCTTATTTTTAAAACGTTCTATTGTGTCGTTATTCCACCACTGGTGTAGATTTCCATGTAAATCGTATTCTCGACCTAAAGAAAAATATAAAATGCTCACTTTTTTTATAATGTTACACAATTTCATGTACATTGATTTATCAATATTTTAATTATCATTAAACAAAGATTATCGTAATATATAAGTAAATAATATTTAAATAATGAAAGTATTAACGAATAACATTAATCGCATTTATCAACTTAAGATTCAGGTCTTCCCGTCTTAATTAATCTCATTTTTCATTTATACGATACATGTATTCTTATAGTATTTTAATATGTTTACAAAAAAGATTTTGAATTCTATTTTAAAATATATAAAACACAGAGTGTACACAAATATGTATATAGTATAGTTAAAGTAATCCTCGTATATTGTCGTCGTAAACTGTAAGAAATTATTAACTTACCCTGATCGTCAAATGCGTGAATTAACTCATGACCCATAACCACTCCCATTCCACCAAAATTCAAACTACTTGGATTTTCCATGTCATAAAATGGGCTTTGCAAAATTCCTGCCGGAAATACAATTTGGTTTTTCGTTGGTGTGTAGTATGCGTTGACAGTGGAAGGAGTCATGATCCAAGTTGTCTTGTTCACAGGTTGGTCAAGCTTTTCAAGGTTTTTCTTGAGATTGTATTTATTTACTCTAATATTGTTCATAAAATACTCATTCTGCTTTATTACTAAGTCTTGATAGCGATCATCTAATTCATTTGGATTGAGAATGAAATTCGGAAAGCCTATCATATCCGAAATCGCATTTGCTTTTTCCTTTGCAGCTCTCCGTGTTTCCGTATCCATCCAATTCAGATTTTGTAAATTTTTCATAAATGCGTCTCTGATTTCATTGATCATTTGTTCAGCCTATTCTCAAACATAATTTATATATATGAATGTTACAATTGCAAATATTCTTGTGCGTAAATATTTACTGGTTTTCTTCGTTTTTTAATGTAAGTTATTCACTTATTTTATTCATTATCATTAAATGATAAATGTATAATTATACGGATAAATGTATGTTATACGATTAAAAAGAAAACAATGCAAACCATGGGTTTACTCTTTCCATGAAAAACCTCGCGTACGAACATCGCTCCGATGGCAAATCCCATTACATTATTGGCATCGCTAACACAGTATCGCCATTGTTCTTCTCTTCCTTCAGAACCAATAAGAGCCTTTCTTAATCCTTTGTAAGCCTCTCTGAAAGGCTTTGATAAGTAAGCGGTTAAGGATCTCACCGTTTGCCATACTAAATAATTATTCAGTACACTGAAACGAAACATAATATCATAAGTAAATATAAAAAACAATGAAGTAAATTATTGGGATCACATACACGCGCACACATACACTTGGACATCGCATGAAATTGACGTACACTTTTCCTTCAGTTGTCCTGTTGTACTCTTGAATAAGTTTTGTTAGTTTTGAAAAATACTCAGGCGCATAATTCACTATCGTCGTATTGCCACTTATCTTCTTCTTTACGATTTTAGTCGCGTTTTGGAAATAATCCACCCATGACATCTGAAAATCGTGTTAATTCAAAAATATTATACTTAATGTTCTAGAATTTGTTATCGCATTCCCTCCTACTAACATTATTAAGAAAAGAATAAAATTTTGTCCACAAATTATGTACAAATAAAAGGCGTATTTCAACAGTCTGTGTAAGCAGATGAGATAGTAAAAGTTAAACAAATGAAGAAATCTTTAACGTACAAATGGAGCACGCTTTTGCAGGTCGTTGAGCAACATCGGATTATACAATTTCTCTTCATCCCTTCGATTTTCAATCGGAGTTGTTATTTCTGCAATTTTCGTTTCGAAATTGATGACCTCCTGCATTTGTTTTCTCGTTGCATTTTCTTCTCCACCCAGTAAGACACCAATCTGAAAGAAGACAATAATAAAATGACATCTGAGTACAAAATGAATGACATTTACCTCTCCGTGTCCCACCTTTGTCATGTATTCCAAATATGCTATTAAAACTTTTCCGTGCTCTGTTTTATTTAAGTAATTGTCTGTAGTTGGTAGTGCCAAACCTCCCTGATCAATCTGTAGTAATGACACATATTTGTAAATTTATATGTTGTAAGATGAATAAAAATTAATGTTTTATTTTGAGTGTTGATGATTATTAACAATGCCGTTAAAGATTTGTACAAACTTTATAAAAAGTGAGAAATGTATTGTGACAGCTATTTTTGATAACTTCATTTTTAAATAGAAGTAACTAAATATAAAGATGAAATTATAACAAATTGGCGGAAAATTGTCTCAATTTTGAACCGTTAAAAAGAGACAGTGGACTCTAACACCTTTAAACAACTCTCTAATTAGTCTTAGAAAACTAACGGCTTAGAAACTGAATCCTTATTTCCGCATCACAATTGTAAATTGAAACCAAGAATTCTTTTATAAGGGAATGTTTAATGTAAACCTGTTCGTTTAATAAAAAAAATGTTCTATATTTCATTCTTTATCTTTTAACTACTATTTTTATGTTGAAATTTTCTCTTTAAATTCAGCTTACTTGTATAATATGTCTACTACTATTTCGGTCATCTTCATTAATAGCCCAAGAAAAGAAGCCACCCATATTATATCCATTTTGCAACACATGCATGCGTTCTTGCAGAGACCAATTACTTATATTGAATTCTCCAGATATATTCCATCCTCCAACATTTCTTAACAAATCTAATAGTGGCTGAGCACCCAAAGCTTCTATAGTTTCATTTGCATCCATACAAGATAAATAATATAGTTTTGCTTTTTTTTCAGCTGTAGATCTCATTTCGCTAACTGGTTTTTCTATTCAAAAGCAAAAAAAGTTGAATCAATAGATTGTTTGTAATGTCTTTGATTCAAAAAGTGAACAAAAATAAAACGAAGGTAACGCGTTACAAACAACGCAGTAATTTGCGCACATTAAATTTTTAAAACTTTTTGCAGTAATATACAAATTTTGTCAATTGGAACCGCAATTGTTTCTATTAGCCTTAATCGTATTTATATTATATTATAAAGTTGAATAAGTCTTCAGGTAACTCTCAATGAACAACAAAATATTATTCGTTTAAAGCAATAAAACATTAAAGAACTTTTCTTTAAAAAACGGGAGAGTTTCCAAAATAACGTACGTAACGATTTCAAAAAAGAAGTAAAAAAAAGTCTTGTATGAAAATTCAGTATTGTGACAAACTTTTTTGTCACATAAGTATTTCTATTTATAAAAACATGTGACAAATGTATGTTTAACACGTTCACGCCAGCGCCGATTTTCATATTCTTCGCTGTGAGGCGGCGCTCGAATTCATGCTACGCTTCATCTGGCGGCGCGCGATTGTTGCCTATTCAACTTTCTTACTTAACTAAAAATATAATCCTACAATATTTAGCGATGCATAGCACTGGTGATTCGCTCCGTACGATGGGAGTCTAGTGCGAGCCACCGGTGGTACTCGCCGGCGTGAAAGTGTTAAGTAATAAAATTATTTCATATTCTGTTAAGAAAAATATATTACATACCAAGAACATTCTTGACAACCAATTGGTTGTCTTGTTCCAATTTTCGGAAAGTACCCCACCTGCTTTTGCCATCAGGAATAGGATTTTTCTTTATCCAACCACCGCAGGCATATTCGTAAAAATCATTACAAGGATCAATAGAATGATCTATGCTATTTATTATTGACGCTGCCACTGTTACGCAGTGTTCTGTTATACAATGTGAACTTTCTGTAAAAGTACAGTGAAACAAAAATATATTTGATGACAAGGTGTGTAGTATAATTTAATTATTAAATTGTGTATTACTTCAACAATTAATTATTTTTGTAAATGTAATAAAAGAATATACAATATAACTTAGCCATGCCAATATAATGCAGGTTCATTAGTTTTATTTTGTAAGAAAATATAAACTCACGTGCAAAAATTCATAACACTATATCCATTATAAGCCTACATCCATTAACAAACGAAAGTTCTAAGTAATAACAATTTATCAATATGAAACAACACGATAACATACCTTTACTGCGTGAAGTGACGTGAAGAATTTGCGCTTCATCCCAGCCATTTTTACTGCTAATTACTATTGACAATATGATTACCATTAATAACAAAGCAGCACAAATTATGAACAGACATCTCTCCAGAGCACTTCTTGTTCTCCACAATGTTGTTCCCTATGTGATAATCAGTTATTTCCAACAGAACTAATCATAAAAATTTAAAAAGTAATAATACATTTATATATTATAATTTTTAAACAACGAAGTTAATTAATTTCATTTGTTCATTAAATCAAAAGAATATAAACTTTTTTTATGACATTAATTTAAAAAAAACGCATTTGAATTATTGTAATATTTATACTTCTATGAACAATAGTAATGAATAAATAAGTAGCTCACTGAATGATATCGTATGTGAGTAGCAGATGTACTGATTCCTTCACTATTAAGTGCAACTGAGCCAATGCTGCTACAGTCCTCATCTTCAAACTCGGCTTGTTTATATCTCGTCATCTGCAATGCATACATAAAAACTTTTGTGATACAATCAGTTTTATCAGTAAGTATAACGTATCGGTATATTAAACAGTACATTAAAAAATCAAGTTATTGTTCAAACGTATTAAAACTTCAGTGGCAGTAAATTTAGCAGTGCAAAATTATGTAACAGAGATTTAAAAAGACAAAAACTTATAATTACAAACTTATTAACTTTTGTTAAAGATAATAAAAATAGGAAAGCATATCATCAAAATCAAGTTGCAATTGATAAAAACGTTTTTAGGGTTTTGATAACTACGTCAGTCATTTTAGATATTATTTGGTGTAACAATTACCTGTTACACGTTTTTATTACAGACCAGGTACAGCAATGTTAGTAAATCAAGATGAATATTAATACTACAAATAAATAACACGTTACGTAAATCACACTAGTCTCATGTAACAAAGCAAAGTACACGTAAGTATATCTACATTGTATATTGACAACACTAACAGTGTCCAAACAGGGAGAGTATAACTAATTTGATTAATGTTTTAAATATAAAATAAAAATATTGTGGCTTGTATGATTAGTAATATAATTTGTTTGAAAACCGGGAAATTAGTGAAAATTAAACGGTGAAATTCAGTAACACGTTTTATCTGCATCCGTATGTATCGTATATTAGGATAAATAACATTATCTCGACACTGCCCATTGCTTTACCTTTCATCCACCCATCCGTCGTGATTAACTTCATCGCGATATATTTTATTCTTGCTCATTATTGAAATTATATAAAATTAATACCTTGTTGAATAGCAAGTAGTCTCGCGTAGTATAATCAAAATTAATTCACGAAACATTTTGTAACAAGCCGTTAATAAATGTTGTACTCTTTTCAAACGCTATTAGTTAAAAAATACGAACTAAAAACACTATTTGCATAAATGTTCTATTATTTTTTCAGTAGTGACATATATACATGTTAATGATATAAAATATTTTTCATATATGTATAGATATATGTATGTATGAAAAATATTTATTTATTTATATGTATATTCTTTTGCTTTAATAAATACACACATGCCCAAAATATTTACATTACAATACCTCTTATAACAAGTATTAACCTCGATGAAGTTTTAATTACATGTATAAGATTTTTATTTGTCTTTTGAAGAGAAGCGGTGAGGTATACAGATGTATGCCATTTACATTTCTATTAAGTTAAAGACCAAAATTCGTAAAGAATTCGGACAATAATATACTGAACATTTTATAAAAATAGAAATATAAAATATTTTATATCTCTAGATGCCCTGATAGAAACTGAAGTCTGTCAAAGTTCCGTTCTTGTCCAGAAATCCTGATGTTTGTCGAAAATTCTGACCAAGTCCTTGTCAGGAAATCTGACTACTTTCTGTCATTTGAACGAAACTATTCAGAAATCCTCGCCAAATTATCGTCAGAAATGTGACGCTCTTTTCTTTATTTTCTGATGTTCCCGATCAGTTCCACGTACACAGATTGGTTAGTATCTGATCAAATGTAATCAGAAAAATAGGATTTCTGAACAGTTTCTGATCGGATTTTTGTTCAAATAACAGAATTTTATGAAAACATCGGGATTTCTGGCCAAAAACTGAACTTTGACGGACTTCATTTCCTATCAAGGTATATGTACAGAATAAATAACTAATTTTATTTTGTGTTATAGAGCGTTTCAAAATAACTAATTAACGATAGAAATTCAATATGCCTTCATTGCTCCAATAAGTACATAATGAGTAATATAATGTAATAAATAATATATATAAGAAGCGTATGAAAAAATGTATCTCTAGTGAACGCCTTGTGCAAAATTCACATTAACAAGGTAAACAGTATTTTCTTAGTTCTGTATTTTAAAGTCATTTATAAATTTATACCAAATACGCATTTGTAAATGTGAAATAGTAGGCACACAATTTTAGCCTCGCCTAAAAATAAATCGTATTTTATACATTCGCTCTCTCTTCCTTTTTGCCTCATTTGCCACCTTCGTCTGAGTGTTTTTCATTAGCCTTGTTCTTCATTCAAAATACATTACATTCAATTTACATTACAGTGTTATTGAAGTGATACTCCGCTGCTAATAACAGTATAATTAATGACGTTACCGTCGAACCATATTATTCGATTCATTATATTCATGGACTTCATACGTGCCTTTGCAAAAAAAAGTTAATTGCTTATAAAAGTTGTAATAATTATAATATTATTGCAAAGGTATGAACGTATTGAAGAAAAATAGTTCCATGTTACGAGCTCCATACCGCAACGTATTATCTTTCCTATTTTTAAATTAATTCTTATAGTCACGCAGCAATGTAAGTAGTGTGATGACTAGAATATATAATAAAATTTAATGAAAATTACTTAATCTGCCTCGCAAATTAAATAACGTTGGCTTTTTTATTATCCTTTCTTCATGATGTTCAATTTGTATGTAATATTAATCACATTATTACCTTGCTTTGTAAGTCGAACGTACAGAATGAACAGTAATATAGGAAAAAAAATTCTACATATTATTTTGCTTCTTAATTTGTTATATTTTGTACATAATGTGAAAAAAAATTGCATACCATGAATCTGAAAAATCTGAATCGGATGAATAATTTATGAGTACTATATTGTAATCATCAGTGTAATTTAGTATATCAACTGTAGGCTTAGAAAATTATTAGCATAAACTTTTCATATGAAGCATTAAAATGTTAAACATTTTTGTTGCTATGTTCGTACTAATTAAAATTGTGTTAATAAAATACTCATCAATTTGTAAAAATGTGCATATACACATTAGCATCGCCAATAGTATAAAAGTCAAAAAGCCAAAGATAGCAGTCGGTTTAAAAATGTTCGTATAAGGAAAAATTTCCGAGCACTTTTCATATACATTGTAATACTTCGTTCATACGAAGAAATTTAAAAACACATTAGATGTAGAACAGTACAATTTATTTTCTTTTGTTTTTAAATTGCAAGCCGTTTGCAATGTATTCTAACGTGGAAACAAATTTTGCAAATTAGGCTCAACAAATCAGTTATGTAAAAATACAGTAAGATTTCAACACTACGCACATCCGACGTGGATTCACGATTTCTGTCCGCACTCAGTAGTACCGAAATCCGCATTCATCTCGTCCTCCGGTTGGAAAAGTCGCGTGAAACACGAAGCGAAGCACTGAAATACTGAGCTAAAAAAGAAAAACGGAACTTGTCTTACTCCGCACGTCAAGCGTACGAGCACGTGACACGGTAAAAGAGTTAGGTCAAAGTGTGCTGTAGCAAAGACAGAACGAGCGACCAAGGCACAGAACACAGTGAGACTGCGCTGCAACTAGCACACTAGAGCTTCTCGATTAGTGCGATTCCGTGCCAGCTTATTTCGTTTGCAGTCCATTTCTTTATAGGGATGCTTGAACTTGTGTGCGAAACAGGAAACAAGTACTTGTGCCTTGAGACACGATGCTCCCAGTGTGCTTACACTGAATTCCATTGAATGCACAATTGAATGAACAGGACGTTAAAACTCCACATCGAGAACGAATTGAAAAATATAATCAAAAGTATCTGTATTTCGTGACTGTTGAAGACGTATGCGAAGGAAAGGTTATCGATTACAATTTTCATAGCAACTATCAAAATGGCATGTTTGTAAATCTCATGTGTAAGAACAGATTTATAGTATATTTGATGAACTTAACGAATTTACTGTCTCGAAGCTCAGAATGCATAACGCGATAAGGAATACATATCTGTCCTATATCATAAATCGTATTCTCCGTGCTGTGGAAGTATACACTGTTGTAAAGTAAATATGCATCGCTACGTAATATGACAATTACGTTCGCTGTATATGAGGTGTAAAAATGTAAAAATACTTTTTTTAAACAGAACTTCTTAATGAGAGGTCCGCGAAAATACAGAAAAGGAAAACTGTTACTATTTGAACAGAATTTTGTATTGTCTGTAAATGTATCATATATACAGAACAGCTTACGTAAAATTTTTAAGTATTCCTGGGCATTTTGTGGATAGAAAATGAATAGGTACTAATAACAAGGAAATGAATATTACTACTTCTTATATTTTTACCGTCCATTCTAGTTTTTTACAGCGGAAAATACATTCTTAAAAACAACAGTATCATTCAAATTAAACTATTTCTTACGTTAGCTTCATTTTAAAAGATTTTTCTGAAATATGCAATATACTATCATTGATTAAGTATAAATACAATTGTAAAGCGTTCTTTACATAGTGTTCATTAAGCCACAACTTCATTATCATATGTTTATTTTATTACGTAAAAAACATTTTACTGATATACTTTTCTATTAATTTCTATTAATATTTCTACTTCTATTAATATTTTCATAACATGCTATAGTCTATCTCTACTGCAAATTTGATTCTGATATAATCAGAGAATGAATTCAAGTTATTTATATTACCAGATATTTTAATGTAAATAAACATGAAAATTTACTTCATACAACAAACTTTAAAAGTATAACACATAACTTGACGTTACACATCCTTTGTACTCGATTCTAAGTCACTTATTCACAATATTTTTTTTTATTTATTGGTATAAACCATTTTGTTATTTTATGAATAATTTTCACGTTCTTGTAACGTAAGAAAAAGTCTACTTAAACATAAAGAACTTTTCGCACTTTCTTAGCAATAAGAATGAATTTTAAATGTTACTAAATAACTAATGATTATGAAATTAATTAATGACATTGTATGTGTATGTGTATGTGTGTGTGTGTTTCTGTGTGTACATATATGTCAAAAGGTATATTTTGAATAACATGAGATATGACAGACCACTATAATATAATATTCTTATGTATTTTTATACGTGTTACTCTGCACAATGCTTTTTATAGTAAACGTTATATTCTGACCAAATATTATCGAACACTGATTCTAGAACATTATTAGACTTAGCCGCAGTATTAGAAGTTCGTTAACTATTCGAGGAGTATTCCTGCAACGGTTATGACATCTCAGAGATGTCGCATGCTATTAAGGACTTTGCTTAGATATTAATACTGCATAACATCAGATGCATGTTCTTTTCCGTACACATCTGGTTATTGGATTTTTTCATCATTCCCTAGTAATGCAAGGAGCAATTAGTAAGACCTATAAAGCTAAAGTAGTAATCCATAAATATCTAATACTAATCAAAATGTTTACTTCTGTTATTGTTTTACAAACATGCTAGGCAGCCATAACTCATTAATCTTGTAAACCATGTAATTGAAACTCAAAAGTACTGTAAAATAAGTATACGCAGTTAATTAACAATATATGTACCACATATTACCTAATTGTAAACAAGCAACACGCGAAATCGTATATGTAAATCGGGAGCCATCAAATTAATTGTATTGAAAAATTTAGTTTTGTAAAAACATCGTAATAGACATAAAGTAATTAATAAAATAAAAGTGTGTATCAGATATTATTATTTATGCAAACGTCAATGTCTTATTGCAAATTTATACAGTGGTTTTCCCAAAAAGTCTTTAAGTTTGTCCTTTGACGTACCTTCACTGACATCTTGTTAGGCGCGTTGCCACGCAATAGGCGCTCTACCGCGTTAACTGATGAATAATATGTAAGAAATTGAAGCGTACACAGAAAAACTCACGTCTCTATTGCAGAAATGTGAAATAACTGTCAATGAAAGACAACGAACTATCAACTAAAATATTTTCTATTCACTGCTAAGAAGGGCATGAAACTGATTTTGCGGCATTCGCGGGAATGTTTTCTCCCCTCTGCCGATTCCTTTATTGATTTTCTACCAAGTTATACGTTATACCTGCCATCTTTCTTGTTTTTTCGAAATGAAATGCCCGATGGCTATTAATGATATATGCGCAATTTATCGAAATACTTTATCCCCTTTTAATATTGTTAACATTGTTTTTATAAGACAACATTTAAAAAAAATTAGCATTCGTTTCATGAATACTTAGGCACATATATTTTACAAACAATACTATAAGAAAAATCAATTTTTCAAAAAATTACATTACAACTTACTTTTTCTGAACATTTTTTTAAATTAAAGTACAATTTTCATTTTACATGTGTTTGCTGATTAAAAATCAAAATATTTTAAATTAGTTCCGTGAGTAATAATATTATGCTTGAAATATACTTAATACGATAATGACTAAGTATTTTCCAAACAATTTTTTAAATTTTTTCTTACTTTGATTGCAAAACAAAGATTAAATATCATACATTATATGAATAAATATTTGTATCTTTATTCAGGAAGATATCTTTACAATAGGTACAATATCTTACAGCGTTCTTTAAAATTATAAGTACCAATGATTGTTGCATAAATAAAGTTGCACATCACTTTAAAAAGATATATTGCACATTCGTTTTTCACGCGAAACAAACAAGTACAATATATTTGAAACCTTACTAAACTCTCCATTGCTCATAGTATCTTTCTTGCGTATTATAATTGAGATAGATTTTAATTAATTACACAGGTTACCGAAGACTATTTTAAACTTTCGTAAACATTTTGTACTTTCAATAACGTAATTACCGGATTTCAAATAAAGTAAGTACATACGATCTCATACTTATGGAGCTAAAAATACGTGTTAAAAAAACGTATAACAAAATTGTACGACTTGGAAACATATTTAGTTATTTCATTTCGTAATAAAAATACAATACGTTTCAAAGCCATTTTCAATATATAAACGACAACGGGTCACAATATCACTTCGGATGTAACGCTTAATATTAATGCCAGTGAAATAATACTTGTCTTTTAATGTGATTTCGAATAAAATTCACGTGTTAAGAAATTTTCCATGAATAATATGATGATTAAATATATGATATGAACAACATACTACTAAATTATGTAAATCGCTATCCTATGTCATCTTCCTGAAATTCCATCTCTATGACTTCACTCTCTTAACTATTAAACATGGCATTACGCTTTGCGTACATTACCATATTTTGTATAATTAAATCATTTAGAACAAGATACAAAATGTAAGTGTTTGTTTATCATCTTAACTTGCACCCCAATTTTTTTTAATACAGACTTCAAAAATATTTTATATTCACTCAAACGACCATGTTGTAAATTAAAAAAAATTTTGAATAAACATTTGTAATAACTTTCATGAATTTTGACAAAATTTGCATATATTGCGTAATAAATTCAAGTCATTTTATACTAAGAAAATTAAAAGTATAAATTTTAAAATCGTATTAAAATCATTTGAAATGCAAGGAAATTTATGCAGTCTAAGTCATGGCATAAAGAGTAATTAAACCCTCGAACTACGATAATGTTTTAATAAGTAATGGCAAAATGAAATCAGACTTTTCATTATGCATCTAATATGATGATGTAAATTCCACCGATTATTAGATTGTTGCAAAAGTGTTTCAAAGTTTTCAATGCAAAAATGTAACTGCATTGACTCACCGATATGATATTAACGCTTTCTTAAGCTTTAAGTAATCTGCCCATAAACTATGTTAAAATTGATGCCAATAATGTTGACGACTGGAAACTACAATTTACATAGACTTTGTGCAAATTTCATTTCAATATTAGCTTGATTAGTTATTCACACTGATTATCAGGGTTCTTACGAGTTATGACCGTTGTTATTGGCACATGTAACTTTTGGACCACTATGCATACAGAAGTAACGTACAATATCGTAGCATATTATTCCACTGATATTTTTTTCCTGAATAAATTTTACTTTTGTAATAAGCTGTTTGTGCAAAAATGTCGAAAATTAATTAACTTATGATCATTTATATCTTGATTTGTATAGAATTATTAAAAATAGCTCACGTATGTACAAATGAATACATATTCTTATGAGTTAAATAATTCAATGTATTTCACTTCACTTATGCATATCACTTGCTGAATCGAAGTGCATAATGAATTACGTACTTGTGTAATGAATAGGACGTTGTTCCAATGATAACGTAGCAAAATATACGTTTTAAGTATCGCTTATTCATTTTACACAAACACTTCTCTTTATATGTAAATACGGTAGTGACAACAATGTTTATACTTTATTCATAATCGTAATCCTTAAGCCAATCATTAAAAAAAGTACAATTCTGTAACATTTTCATTATCGTAAGTTAAAATTGTCTTTGCTCAATAAGCAGTCATATTCTTAAATAATAATATGTTGTTGTATATTTGTTTATAAAAATAATAAATATTTGTAACAACTCACATATGTGTTGACTAGATTTCATTACTGATCAATTGTGTTGAATTGTTTGTTTATTTTTTAACTGATCCAAAAAGATGCACGTACATCAATTACGAATTACAATAATATAAAATGAAGATTAAAAATTTCAAGGATTATTCCTGTAAATCTAAATTAATAACAATAGTTAAAAACATTATGGTTCTTCGTTATATAATATTCTGAAGTATTACAAGTATTTTGTGGTATATCAAAAAAACATACCAAAAGTCGAAATTTAATAAATAAATCGAACAAAGTACACGTATTATACTCGTACTAAAATATCAGTTTTCCAATAGATATATTGAATTCTTTAATCGTCAAATATTAAGCATTTCCATTCCATTATAATTTCACTATAACCATGTATTTGAAAGATACTTGAGATATCAAAATGTGTCACACTTATACGTATCGAATATTTACACAATTAACGCTTTTCGTTTCTATCGCAAATCATTTACCCATATTCTACGTGTAAGTAATAATGACAAAGGTGCAGTGTGGTGCATATCCATTATGTGAAGTCCGTTTCCGAATGCAACAAACATTACAAAGTTACTTAAAACTATATCGGAAAAAGTAGACAACTGTTACAAGAAAGACGGTAAAAAATTGTTCCGTTTTATCATTTACGTTAATACCATCCCTTAAATAGTCCCGCCTTTATAAATTAAAGATATATTTCTTCCAATATATTCAAATGTGATACGAATATATCATTCCAGGAAAAGTGTCATTTGAAAGTAATTGATCAAAAGTGGAATAAGCAAAAAATATATTTCATATCATGTTTTTCGCAGGTGGGAGATATCAGAGTATTATTATAAGTATAAATAATAGATTAATAGTCGAAGATTTCATAAATGAGACGATCAAATTACTTTTCAAGTTAAACGTTTCACTAGAACGATGCTTCTTATACACTAATTTCATTAGAAACGTAAACATTAATTTGAAGTAAATAAACTATTAGTAATAATTTAGAAATATGTTTACAAAAATTATATCTGTTTATTTCAAACAATAACATTAACTTTTTTATGCACGTGTATGTAATCTTTCAAGGAATAATTAAGTAAAAATTAAATAAGAACGTTTTTGAAACTTTTGCATACAATTAGTTTCAAATAACAAGATTCCTCTTGTCACAAGCGGCAAATGGTTTACATTAGATTATTCTATTGGGTGATATAAAATTGTTGCTTTGAAACATTCTGACAGAACATTTGAAAATGTACAGTGTTAATATGCACGTACTTTTACTTTAATATTTCATCAAAACAGTCGTACAATAAAAATATATTTCCAATAAAAAAAATGGGCTAACAACAACGTGCTTACAGTTACATTTCACTGTTACATAATCTTTCGGTGAATGTAGGCATATATCTCCGCACGTGTGCATATTTATGTTAACTTTATTTAAACTGCAAAATTGCGCGATATTTATTTACAATTACAATTTCTTTAAATAAAAGAAAATTTTCACTTATTATTATACACATCTTTTACATAATTCATAAAATGTTTCGTGGTAGTATCTTACTTCATCCAAATAAATGCGTCAAACAGTACAGTATAGATCAAAATTTTGTGACGATACTCAAAACTGTACGACTGGTAAATTATGAGAGAAAATGAATTAAAGGTTGTTGTAACAGGCAGTGTGAAAAAAAATTTTACTTATTTTACCAACCAAATTTCAGTTTTTTGAATTATGACTCTTCCGACATATATAAAACGCAATCTTAACCGCCATTTAATTTTATGCACTTTTTTGTATATAAAAGAAAATTAGCATTTTATTAAGAAATAATTTGTTAGAAATGTGTACATACATTTTTAAAGTTGAGCTTAGACATTTGAATTACTGTTAACAATGTCTTAAAAAAGTAATGTTTCTGAAAAATGTCGCTGTAGAAAAATGTTACTAAAATATTGTTTAACGAATAAAGATTTTTTAAATTGGAATACATGTTCATAAACTATATTTTCAATTGTTATGATCAGAATA
>JABFPT010000009.1:19864-30498 GCA_022817245.1 Nixonia krombeini | reverse complement strand
TACATTGATTTTATCATTGTGAAGTTTTTGATGAGAATGAACGTAAACTTGTATCGAATACAGTATAAGAAAAATTTTTACTTTTAGAAACTTACGAAGTACGAATTTGGTAGTCTTTCTGGTGAAGGTCGAACTTCTTGATGTTGCATGTAAAACGTATGTTGAGCAATACACAGTCGCCAAACACATTTCGCATTTCGTGATTCATTGAACGTGAATTGTTTTGCATATTCGGTGTCAGACTGACACTCTAACCTGAAGGTCTTTTTATGATTTATAACATTACTAATATCCTTCCACCTAAAATGTCAATCCCTTTATTGTACATTTGAATGTATAAAGTGAACACATACTCTTGTGCACTTAAGAAATATTAATTTAATTGTGATTATTATATACAAAAATATTGCAGATGTTATTTTTAATTAAAGGAGTTTAATTAAAGGAAGTTACACTTTTGTGGTTAAAACGAGCCTTACAAAAGAAATGTACAGTTATAATTAAGACATTATGTTTATCTTTATTTTTTTACAACTCTTGATGAACCATCGTTAAATTTAAGCATAATTTAACTTTCGGAGACATACTGCTCAAACTAATGTATTTGCAAGCACAAATGATAACATTTTCCGAAATTTATACTTACGATTTGATTTGTCTGGAAAAGGGACTTATGTGACTGCACAAATTCAATAAAATAATTTTACAATGCAAATCCCAAAATTACTTCGACTGGGTGCATCACAGGAAAATTGAACAATAATAAATAGTCAAAAACCAATTTTGTGTGATTTTTTCCTCACATGTACTTACAGTAAAAACAATTTTGTAAAAAAAGTGAATGCTTAAAATCGTCTACTTAGTTGAAGAAATATATTCAAGAAAAACATGTAAACCATACAATTTGTTATGTAAGTACTAGATACTATACTGCCTAAAAGTAATGCTACAGAGTTTAAATTCAAGTAATTCTACATTAAATAAATGTGTTGTAATTTAATTTTAAAATTTAACCCATGCCCTAAAGTATAGTACAATACTATAAGCAAAAGTAAAATACCTATAAAATTGTGTGGACTGTGTAGTTGGATATCCCACCATGATTCCATTGATAGATATACCAAGAATTACATCATTATTCCCTTCATCCTGCAATATCGGCTTTATATTATTAATTACTTAAGGATGTATGATAACAAAATAAGAATAATGAGAAGAACTTTATTTACAGCAGTGCTATTTATGCTTGCTTACACTATTTCAAAATTCTCGAACAACTAGCACACAAAATGTTGAGCAATAAAAATAGTGAATTTAACATGACGTTAAATAATGAAACATTCTCGTTATGTGTGAAATTGTTTAAAATTAAAAAAAAATTATTGAGAAATGTGAAATTTTTTTAAGGAAAGTAGAGATGTTTTTTAAATAAAAAAATATTCAGTCATATCAATGAATAACAAAAATCACTGAAAAATACATGTTAACAATGGTTATGTATATAGAAATAAACGGAGCAAGGGTAAACTATAATATTACACTTAGTAGAAAGCACACAAACTTAAAGTTTCTTTTTATTTTATTTGTGTTTTCATTTGTTTCATTTTAACGGTTAAAAATAGTTTAATTGATCTCTTCCTATACTTTCTTACATAGTGTTTGTAGGAAATAATCAAGATACAAAAGATAAAACCATCCCTAAAACCACTTAGAAATGTAACTTTGTCATATTTTCCATATCATACTACATTTAATTTGTATAAAATTTAAACAATTTATGATGAAATTATATGCTAATTTTTCTCTAATTTATTCATTTAACTTTATTTAAATCAATTAATAACTTTGCCTAACGTAATTAAATAAAACAAATAATATTTCAATTTTCAACAATACTACCAATTGCCTTTTCTTTTCATGTTATTTGAAAGGTAAATTGTAAAGAGAATAGGAAAATATTTTATTATCACTGCTTCATATTCTTAATTAAAAGCTGTAAATAATAATGTTATTTGCTCAGCATGTCAACAATTTAATTTTAGTTTACATTAATGTTAAGTATTTGACTTACTTTTGCTGAGAAAGTTTCGTGACCATAACCTTCTAATTGCATTACAATTGTTATATAAATTTCTTCTGCTGAGGACTGTGTAACTCCCATTAAATTTTTATACTGACATATTGCACTGTTCAGTAAAGATTCTTGTATATGTAAATCTCCTTGCGTCAAAGTCTAAGCAATACATATATGTTTATAATATAAAAGATTTTTATTTAATGTCTATTTTATATAATGGATGCATTTAATTAGAATTTGAAATTAGTGACGCAATTACGCAAATACGATTGATACTAAATTGTGTTAATGTAAATATATACAATTGCAGATTACAGACAGTAATTTACCTGCTTTATATTATATCAAATGATTAGTTATTTATGAAATTTATTCTTTTGCTAATAAGAATATACACTGTTATAGAATAAAGTACCACATTATATAAAATAATTTTAAATTACCAGAATTTTCTATACTCATCTATCAGAGACGACAACTATAAACTATATAATTTCTATGTATACTTACTTTTGGAAAAAAGGTACATTGTTGAAGACATTCAGGTCTATGGCGTTCAACATCATAATTACCAAACTCAGCCTGCATTGAATAACTTGCTAATAATGCAGCTTGAGTCGAATTACAATGAATTCTATCTTCTAAGACATCACTTTTTAGTTGAAGATAATAATGATACCTGTTGTAATAAATACATATAATATAAGTAATTAGTATTTAATGACAGATCCAAACAAATTTCTTATTCTTTCACTTATTCTGTTTGTATAATTTTATATACCTAGTCATTTCATCTTGAATAAGATGTACGTCCGTAACATAGTACATTATTCGTAAATAAAGATTAAAGCTTTTAGCTTCCTTTTCAAGTTGTCTCTTTAAAGGTTTGGTCATGTCAACCCAACGTGGACTAGGATTTCCATGACGACAAATGTAACGTAATCCAAAAAATTCTGGTTGACCCAAACTCAATCTTTGGGTCACATTATCTAAGCATTCCTGGCCTAAGCTGTCAATACTAAGCGTACATTCTATAGATGAAGCATCCAATAGTTCTATACAAATTACATACTGATTTTTGGAGACCACGTTATACTGCCGACTCTTCTTCAGATGAAATTTAAATGGCATTCTGATATAAAACTCGTAATAATGTATATTGTTCAAAGATAAGTCATTATTGTTACTTCAACTATGTTTTAGATTACAACGAACACATACTGTGTACTTATTGCACAGTGTATTTTAAGAAAAGGAGTTTTTTTTTTAAATAGAGTTGCACAGTTTATTCGGTAAATTGTTTTATATCCATATGCATGAGTCGAGAACAAATAATTTTAACGTATCGTTTTACTTCACAGAAACAACAAAATTTTGATATCGAAAAGAATATTGATAAAAACTATTTCAGTATTATCAAATCAAATATACACTCTAAACATAACCTGTCTACTTGTCTTCGTCAAAAACGTAAATATGAATTGTATTTTTTATTTACTAAGTACTGATATATACAGATAGGCTATCTGAGAGATCAGAGAAACACTTTGCTGTATTAACTTCCACAGAATATTTCGATTCGTCAAAGTGGTTACAACTGAAATTCGAATGACAATTGTTAGTATATGAACCAATCACTATACTTCATTAACAAGAAATTAAGTAATGTGAAGAAATGAGTAAAATTGATATTTGCGTCCAATTTAGTGGACAAAACCACCTAGTGTCACGTAAACGAAGTATTCTTAATTAAGAAATTTAAAATATAAGAAATAAATAATACAGCCAGAAATTAATTCATACAAACAATTGCGTGAAAATGTATGGAAATTTTAACATCTTTCTATGTAAAAGAGTATCTGCAAAAACAATTGCAAACAACCATATTTATCTACATTTCTACTTCAATACGATGTTAGGCAGAGGATAAGAAAAATTAAACCGTAAGAATTTTGTGTAAAAGAACCCAATCGTATTAAAAATTTGATTGAGCACTGATACTACTTCAGCACATTTTTTAAGTAACTTCTAGTTAATCTTTTTGAATATTCTTAACAGAGTGCAATTAATATTTTTCAACGAAGTGTAATATAAGACAAAGATTCTTATTTCAAACTAACTACCAATTTTTAGCGCTCTCTTTGCAAGATGAATGTAACGAAGCTTTATTCATCGTGTTCATCGTATTCTGCAGTTACTATCCCCTCCCCTGTGTTGCCCCACTTATCTTTTTTCTTATTATGGTGAGGGGTTATGCGAGAGACTACTTCGAGTGTATCATTGCGCCTTAGTAGAAACCTACACATTTGATTAGTGCAGAAGTTGTTAAAATTTGTGTGGAATCTGGTGTTCATAATATACTATCATGGCTATTAGTGAGTATTATGTTACTGCTACAATATTAATTTTTGGACTATGTAAAACAATTGTTTGAAAATTAAATAATTATGTTAAACTACTGTGATAGTAAAGAATAATTATAAAAATTTCTTTAACGAATGTAATTATAATAAGGCAGGAATAAAAGTACGAAACAAACATTATCATAGAGAGGGAACATGAATTGTATTAATGTAAACTAAATATGTTTTTTCTTTATGGCTTCTAATGTAAAAATAGCTATGACTAAAAATTATGTATAAAGTTTGAAGTTAAAACTTAAATAGAAAACAGTCATCGTTCAAAACACGCGTTAAAAAAATTGTTCATGTGTTCAAGTGTAAAAAGAAAGTTAATAAGCTTATTCGTCGATCTTTTTTAATTTTCGATAAACTCGTACCGTGATATCCGGTGACACATTCACACATTCATATTGCACATTCTAACGTGACAAAAAGCGTGTCTACGAAAAAATTGTGCGTTTGTAGTAAACACCAAAAAGTTGTCATGGAAATGTTTTCATTAGGAAACCATTTTTTACAGTACATTTATTTTTCATCATTTAATGAATGTGCCCTAACATCTTTTAATCAGAGGAATACTATGAGAAATGTTTGTTTACAATCATACTGTAACTTTCTCTATTAAGTAAAGTGATAATGTAAATTTTAACATTGAACTGCACTTTTAGAGTTCAAAGTACAATCGTTTTTCAAACATTACTAAATTCTGCTTAATTGTATTGTATGTCAACGAGGTTATAGTTTTTTACTTTTGATGTTCGTTGCTTAACAAAACATAAAGCATTTACACTGTTTACTTCCATATACATGCACAACAAAATTTGCCATTTAGATCACCAATAATGACTCAAATATTGTATGATGTAGATAAATAACTTACATGCAAATCAATAGAAAAGTTCATCATCGCAATATATTTTTTACGCATTGCGTGTTAGACACTTATTCATAAAAGCAGTGTATGATTTATTTTTATAAATCGTCAGAAATAAGTTCAGAAAAAAAAGTTAGTGCTGAAACTTTGCCTGAGAAGAATACTTTGGTGAGTAAGTGCTTACTTTTTGCTGTCAAATCGTTGAACACTATCGCATATCGCACCAGAGGTATGAATATGGTATCATAATGTAACTGTTTTCTTTGTAGATTAATTTTCGTCATCTCACAGTAATTACACTTCTTTTTACGACGCGATAGAAAACATACACGACTTTCCATTTTACAATACATTTCGCCATATGAGAATTGTTCCTTATGCTGTAACATTTATATTGCATTAATTGAAAATGATCACGAGACTTTTCGTAAATATTTTAATTGAAAAGGGATTTCTAGCGATAATTATTCTCATCGTGGCCGTTATTCGAGGATACGCTCTGTGGAAGGAAGCTGAGCTCGAAGACAAGTAATTTAGAAATGCGAAAAACATCTAGAGTACTACAACGTAACCAGTACTCGGCTCCATAAATAACACTAACATTTACAACTTGTATTTACAGAAAAGAAAGATACAACTAATTGATTTTAATTATATCTCCATCACACGAGATTTTTTAAACATGTCAACTCAAAATATTTTTATTCAATTTGCAAACGTCAGCACGTGCAATTACTGTTATTACTATGGTTCATATTGTGGTATGCAAATGTTTATTAACGCTGAAACGAAGTAGATTTAACGAAGTGAAAGACAGGTAAGGGAAGTAGAATCAGAGCTTATTGATTTAATTATATTTTTATAATAATATTCTTCGATGCAACAGTATTGGAAAATATATTTTTCGATGCTAAAGTAGTTAATTCTTAGTGTGGTTGGGAACGGAACAGTATAATTGTAATTATCTTAATAAGTATTCATAATATTGTTTTTAATTGTAAATGAATGTGAAGCAGAATGAGACTAGTATAATAAAATATAATAAAAGCAACGATGCGAAAGAACGGATATTCGCTCGGCTAGACACCTGCAACTTTCTTAAACCGAGTATACGATGACGTGATTACTCATTTGTTTGCAACGTCTGGCGACAAGTTACATCTGCTATTCCAAGATCTTTACGATTACTATTTCAGCAAATCAGACAATAAATATTTTATAATAAATAATTTTATAGTAATAATCCAAAGGTGGTAGAAAACCGTTTTGCACTTATCGGTTTCCATTTATTTAACACTTTCGTTACAGCAGTTCGCTCCGCTGAAGTGACGCCACTAACCGGCCACTGCGCCGCAAAGTGTGCACATCGCACATCGGTAGTTGGTGTTTGCATTTACGTCTTTCAAAATATTTCGACGCATTTCATGGAGTAAAACAAATGAAGAACGAAACCAAACATTGGCAAGTGCCATCGACGTGTAAGAATATATACATGCTGTGTATGAATATATACAAATAAACGATCTTGCAATATCGCAGGGTCGGCAGTTAAGCGGTATCGCGTAGGCGCCGACTATAGTCGGCATCAGTAACGAAAGGGTTAAAGCGTTTAATGTTATTTTTTGTAGCTTCCTTACAACGTTTATTATCAGACGTTTATTATCATTTATTTAATTACTAAAACTTATAGAATGACTTTATTTATTGAATTTTAGATTTACGCAAAAAATATATTAAAATAGATTTTTAAAATCTTTAATAGATGAATATCAAAGACTTATGTAATTTGAAATAAGTACCGTTTTGCTGTTCTCTTTAACAAATTCTACGCATCTTTACGTCTGCACACAATGAATAAGAATGCAAATTAAAGTGTAATTACATTACAAACTTGATACAGTAAAATACCAAATCTCTTTTTAAAGCAAATGCAGTTGTAGCATTAAAATATATCTCAAATGTTAATCCTTTTCAGAATTGAATTATATTGAGACATATTGACTTTAATGTTCATAGAAATAACTGTAAATTTCAGAATGACAATGAACATAAGAGTAAATTAATTTACACAAATTCTATTTTTCAGTGTTTAAAAGGGATAAAATTATAACTCATTAATAAACTCATAACAAAAAAAACAATCTACTGTGATATAAATTCATATAATACATTATTAATACTTGCATTACAAAACAAGTGTACATTGTAATTTTGTTTGTTAAATAACGTATTTCCATTCGCAGCAAAATCTTGTGATATGGATATAGATGCAGACTGCAGTTGCAAGCGATTTATTCTCAGCTTACTATATTCGACATATTTTGCCAGTATCGTCCTTGTCTTTGTAAGTTGTGATTCAACAAGGACTAGAATTCATAATATACGAACTACGTAACCACATGTCCTTCGACTGTTCGATTATCTTACTTCATCGTCGACAGTTCTCGCGGATACAATTTCTAAATCCTTTTTTCTCGTCTATAATTAAATTCATAAAATTTGTTTTTTGGGATTGATTGAACAAAAGTAGGTACTGAAATTAAAAAGAACAAGATGTAATTGTATTACAACGTATTGTTAACAAAGTACAAAGTACCAAAATTGACATTCAAATTTTCTAACATAATTATTTCGATAAATGTACGTGTACGGAATATATGTATATATACATAACTTGAAATATTCAAAAGATAAAATATTAAAAAACATCTAAAATGACGAAAAAAGTTCTCTAGTATTAGCTATAGGAGTCAGTAATAAAAAATAGAAGTTCCGGATTGAAAGAATGAAATTAACCTTCCAGTGACTCTCGATGACATCATCAAAAATCAAGTAAATTAGTGCATATTACTTGCCGCTGCAGAATGTATGCATGAATTATATGCAGAAGGCGTTTTGTGTTAAATATTTTTTCATTAAATGCATCATCTTTAAAATACTTAGTTGTGTCAAGTTCAATACAATATCACATACGTAGATATAATTTTTAGCAGTGTACAAATTCCGATCAATTTACAGTTGTCTAAAAAAGTCCGAAATAGAAAAGGCAATATTAATTGCAAGTAGCGGAAATGTTGATTATATTGAACGGTTGTATTCTGGCATTATTTTTACGTAATAATTATGTCAAGTTATGGGCCATATAATTGTAATCAATTGGAATCCATTCGAAAATGACTAGTTTTCACAAAGATATGTTAATTGAGCAACGGTAAGTGGAACAAACATCATCGATCGTTGTTTTTCGTTCTACTATACAAAGACGCAACGCCCAAGTGACGAGACATTGCGGCGCCTTCCTTACTGTTTACAACTTTCGCATTCACAAGTATTTTTCATTATTTATTGCTGTAAAATGATGACAATGACGGAAATTTTATTACTGACAAAAAAGGACATCCATGACATCAGTTTACTCTTTCCTTGCGATGAATTCTATCAAACATTTTTTGTAATTTTGACATATACGATTAGTTAAGAATTTTATATTGACGATAAACAAAATAATGTAATTATTATGCGACATAAATAAAAAAAAATAACACTTTTCCATGGAAAAAAGTATTATTTAAAGTATCAGAATTAAATATTATATATCAAAGTATTATTATTATATGTTTCATCTAAAAACAATATTATGCTATCAATTGATATATAAATTAGTTTAAAAAATGGAAGGAAACTTAATGTTTTATGAATAAATTTATCTGCATCAGAAAAAGTAGTCTTCCAGCCAATGGTTTCTTTAAACAACATTTCAGATTTTACTTTATTTTATAAATATACTCTGAAATTATCATGTGTGTTGGTGATTGTATGTTGTAGTTAATATTAAAGAACTTTTAAGAAAAATCCACTACGAAAACTTACAGAAGTAGCGTAGTACAGTATTAACAATATTAAATATATCAATACATTTAGCAAAGAAAGTAATAAAAATATACCACAATGATAGAATCTGTATTCTATTTCAGTTTAATAATCTGCACACGAGTTACCAATAAAATTACATCTTGCGCTAAATGTCATTGTTTCTGAAGATTTAATTTAAAATTGCATTCATCATCAGTATTCAGAATGGTGACATAATTAATTTATAAGCTGAAAGTATCAGGAACGTAAGGAACTCCAAGTCAAATATAAAAATAAGTGTGAACTCAGCGACGGATAATGGTATAGTAACGTTCGCTATGTCACCAATGTTCCTGTCATGAAATAAAACGTTCTTATTATAAAGATACTTTCTCTGCTTTCTTTCCGAGTGTAAATAATGTACGATTTATATATATGAAGTGCATAATCGATACTGGTTTTTTCCATGCTACAAGTCCTGTGTTTCTTTCACACAACATGAATGCGCATATCGCAAGTCTTGTGTTCAAAGTGATAATCTGAAAAATAACAAACTTAGTTTCCTAAATGTTCAGATTTTAATAATTTCGTAAAAATATTAACATTTTATTTTTTCGTACATGTTATACTTTATTTAGAGACATTATATTAAATTAATTGTACGACATCTGTACAAAATAGTCATTTTTCAAAGAATAGCGAGTATAAAATTATGTCGCCTAAGATTTCTATGAAGGAACATGGGAAGTGAGAACATTGTGACGTATAGTCAAGTAATATTTTCGTTGACAATTTATACTGAAGAAAATTAGAGTACGCTTCGCGTTTTAAATTTACTTTTAGATCAAACAGCAGTTTCCTAATATTGACCAAAGGCACATTAATTAAATGAGTCATCATCTGTTAAAAGCAAAATACAAATGTGAACTAAGTTAAGTGGTTCAAGGTTCAAAAGAAGAGCTATAAGGTATCATATAAAATTATATCAAACTGTGTTACTAAATGAAGTTTAGACACACTATAAAGAAAATATGTTACGTGAATGGTTCACTTCGTTGAAAGAAAATGTACATCAATGTATAAACATTTATTAATTTTAATAATATACAAGTGAGAATATTACTTTGAAAATTCTAAAAAAAATTTAAATTGATACGAAATAGAAATAAAAAAAACGTCTTGAAAAAGTACAAAATATTCAGGAATTTTTTAGACAAAATATTTCTTTGATTGATTGTTAATATGTTCGAGGTAAACTAACAGATTTGTTAAGAAATCTCCCAGTAGATACTAGCGATTACTGTATAAGTTAATTTGTATAAATCACATTTTTAATGTTAGTGAAATAATGTGTAAATAATTAAAAATTGAATATATTTTTTGAATAATTCAAAGTCGTAGTGAATATTTCTTTAAATAAATTTAAAGG
>JABFPT010000008.1:113934-125978 GCA_022817245.1 Nixonia krombeini | reverse complement strand
GAACAATCATTGGGATGGCAAGCGATACGGCTTTGTCGAGAGTGATTAGAAAGTGAAATTCTAATCTCGACGTGTATGAGAAAAATGGCCGGGTGGCGGAGGTGCAGGTGCAGACGGCAGCTATTTTTCACGCGCTTATCCTACCTGCCGCGTGAGACTCTTCCTACGTTTCATACGAATACTCTCATCATCCCGCGACCCATTCATTCCGTGATAATAAACTTGTTGAATTTCTCGCGTGGCCGCCGACCGATTTTTATGTCGCGACGTTACACTATCTGTCGCAAATTACTCGCCATTCCCGCATTTGCCATGCTCGCTACAAATTGAATCATTTTTTATCGGCATGTATGTACACATTCGAGAAGTCTGTATCGAGAAGCGAATTCGCGTTTAGAAAATGCGTGTATAGAAGTATTCGCCGAACACACTACCCGCAATAATGATACGCTGTTCCGTTATTAATAACACGCTGCTCGTTGTCGGAAAAATTTAATATCTAATTAGAGGATACAATTGAATAATGGGAAACTCGTAACTCACGACGGGGAATTAATCGACGACTTATTTCAAGCATGTGATTAAGAAAAATTTAATACCGCGTTATTCATCAGTTTTATATCGTCGTATTTCACGAAACGACATCATTACGACGCGCGATGAAATTTCAATCAAAAGCTTCACCTTTGTTTTACCTAAGTCGCTGCAGCGTTTCTTTAATCCGGCGTGTCAAGTCGGCGGCAGGACGAGTGAGCAATGAAATTTAATCGGCGCGAGAGCGCTCGCGGATTGTCCCCGAGGTAGGAAGATCGATGATCCAGTTATGAGCGCAGTTTCTCACGCCGTCGCCGCGATTGTTGTCTCGGGTAACATTTAATTTTATTATCCTCATCGTCGAGTTTTCCGAGGCGCCATTATGGTTTTTATCATATCTATAACGGCGTGAATCCACCGTCGTAAACGCACTCGAAGCCGGCGCAGTCACCACGGTCAAAGCGACGCGCGGCCCGACAGCGATATCCGACGAGCGTGGCCACTGCTCATTAATTCATTTACGACGCGGCTCGCCGCTGCCGTCTCGTGCACTTGTTTATAAATTGTATTGTTTTTAACAACCGTGACCTCGAGCACGGGCCTTGTCGGAGTCCCGCGAAACGTGCTACCTGAATTGAGAATCAGGCTGTCGTCGCAGTAAACATGGAGTTAACAGCTCCACGGCAGTCTACTTCTTCGTACATTTCGAGGACGCGCCGGGCATCGTCGTTTACCGACCACGTCAAGTGCCGCTCGCGCTTTTAAATGCTCCACTATGGCATTCTCGTTTCCGCTTCCGCCACGGCGGCGTCGTTTACTCAAAAATGCCTTTTGTAAACTACTTTGCGTATCTTCCTCCCCCAAGGCACGCCACTATTTATCCTGCTGTTGGTTTAACGGGCCAGCGGTACGTTGGTTTTCAATTGGAACAGTGCACGCGCAGTTTTATTTTCTGCTCGGTTTTAGTCGTTCTCGCCAACCTCGAGTTGACTCCTCGGCTGGTTATAAAATACGACCTCACGTGAAGCAATTTTGAGATTACTCTTCTGCATATTGCATTACCTCGTTGGCACGACAAAATTCCGCCACTACACGGATCTTCACTGAGACTTTTCCATTAATCCGAAAATTCGCAGACAACGGACGACGCAAAGTTACATATACTTTCTTGAATAGAGATAGATGCACGGGCTTTTTTTACATTTGAGGACGGTAGGCTTCCTTGCGGCAAAGTTGGACTTTTCACGAGAGTGATTCGAAAGGATGGAAAAACGAAGAACGAGACAAATTATCAGGATGGAAGGAAAGTTTCTTCCACTGATAACAGTTCTTCGTTTTTTATGGCTGAGCATCGAAACAGGTTTACCACTAACTTTTGCAAATAGTAACAATTTTTACTCCTAAAATTGAACGTAATTGAACGATCGTTAAAAAGTACAGATACTTTTATATCTGTTGCAAACCATTATATAAACTTGTGAGAAATGATAAACTAAACTATGTTCCCATTTTTCACCGTTTTTTACTATTTCTGAATTTTCCATCTACTTTTTATCCTATATTTTTATGAAGTTATTATTCTTATAAAAAATGTCAGCCATGTTTAAGTTGACGAATAATACACATCTGTTCATCGTTGTGCCTTCGAACTTCGCTTCTTTCGAAACTTTCATAATGGTGGAAAAAGTATGGACAGTGTGCAAGAAACGAGGTGTCCAGTGCACCGTGAAGACACCTACCGCAACTGAATCTACTTCTTTCCTCGGGATACACGAGTGTATAATTCTTACCACTCGGCATTTGTTTTGCTCGCCAACTGTATCTGGTGTTCTAAAAGTAGTAGAATTTCATGATGATCCGTGGTATGCGGCAAATGTATACATAAATGCACCGGCTCGGGTTTCGAAAATGCGTGAAACAGACTCTGATACACGCGCGATAAGAAAAACAAATGTTCTCAGACAAATTTTTGATTTTACTGATTTCAGTTATTTTATTCACCAAACACACTACCCTCGTGAAGATAGTATACTTTTACTTGAAAATCAAAGAATAATTAGAATTCTGAGTAGTACTATATAACACACCAACAGATGACTCCCAGTGTACATATAAAATCTCCCCCCCCCCCTGCCTATGTCGACTCTTCCTGCAATAAGGTGCGGAGGTGTTAGGGAAAAAGTTAAATATAAACATACTAGTTTTTGTCACACTTTTTGAAAAATTGCATTTCATTTAAATTTTTTAGTTTAAGTAATGTGTCGCGTTTTATGTGGAGTGCACGATGTAGTCAATTGTGCATTGAGGGTTGTTGAATTGTGCAAGCTACATTTATTATCTTCATGTAGTTAAATTTACGCCATACGATGAATATAACAACCTTCAGTATCGGTGTAAACCATGAAACGGAAGACGCAATTCATCCACTAAGAAATATATAACTATAGCCGTTTTTGTTAGAAACGTTACACTTCGCAACATAAAGTTTACGTGAAAATGGCGGAGCCGTTATGTTCGCCACAGCTGTAGTAAAATTTAACAACTTTGTTTCCTCTCCCAGGCAGAATGTTGTCTCTCCACCAGTTTAGATCTTCCGAGGCAATTGATGTCAATTCCATTTTTGCGTCTGAGGTACCGTTACTCTTCACGACTCGCATTGTTTCCCTCGGCTTCTCGCTACTTTCCGAGTTAACCGAACCAATTGCATCGAGCAATGAAAACTGGAGGAAGAAAAGCCGTTCTCTTCCATATCAACATGAAAGGCGTTTAATAGCATGTCCAGTGAAACACGTTGCTCGTAGCTGTACATCAATTCGTGGCAACACGATTAGTTAATTGAATTCGCGATAAATCATCGGGTGCGAGCCGGTATTGCGAATGGGCGAACTCCCGCGAACAGACATGTCCCATAATGCGACATGCTGATTCCATAAATCGGTGGGCACATGCGCGTGCGGGTCGTGCGAACGGCGAAGGTGATCGATAGCCGTCGAGTCGTCGACCTCCGATCGACGTATCGAAACACTGCTCCTCGCCTACCCCTCCTCCTATGCTAATGCGATACACCTAATTAGCTTATACGTGTAAGCGCGCAATTGCTGTGCGCGCGCGCGCGTCATCGATGAGAGCTTTCGCTCGGCCTTGTTGCGCAACGCGTGTACTCTCCGCCTAGAGTCGAGCTATTCGCGTGCAGTTATTTTCACTACAGTCTTTTGGAAACACAAATAGCCGTTTCGTGTCTGCAGTTGCACCTAAATTGCCGCGTCCATGATATATTTCCCAACGATGCCGAGATTTATACGCGAGCCTCCACCGCCTCTGCATATTTGCATGCATACGCGGCTTTCGCGAGGAAAAGAAGAGGAAGAGAGAGGGGAAAGAGAGATTTATCATCGCCTCGTTCTCCACTTTTCCTCATTTTTCGAATTTCCGTCCACGACAAATGAAGTACCGACTCGTCCGTCAATCTCGGCCACTAATCGCGAGTAAATAAATAATCTTGTCTCGTCTTATTGATTTCTCTCGTTTGACTTTCATTCACCGGAGATTTGCAGTGCGCGTGTAACGCAAAATAAACGTCAACGACCCTTCTCCGCTCACTATCGTGCACTGCAAGTACTCTCGCAACGCGGGAGATTGAGAGGTGACTCTTGCGAGCGTGGAAAACCCGCAATGTTCGCGCGACCTCGCGGCTGGAACAGTAATACGACACGTTGCGAGAAATATGTGATTATTGCGATATTAACGCGAATGGGGGAAGAATGCAATTATTTGCTTTAGCACTGTCACGTTCTCATCCGCGTGTGCGATGCAACGTTGCTTCTCGTTTGGGAGTAATTAGATGCCAAATTATTTTCATTATTTCGCATACAGAGAATATTGCGTGAATTTACGTGTTCGGCGCAATTTGATGTTAGCGAAGCAATTTGACGTTATGTCGGCGGCCTCCAAAACTTGGACATTTCGTTTCGCATTACGTTTTTGAGCCCAGTTCAAGAACATTCCATTCCTCGCTTATTTATACTCTTACAATACCACATTAATAACAAATAAACGTCTAGTATGAAATATTATAACGGGATAAATTCCTCTTTAAGGCAGGTTTCACATTAAGCCGGTAATAGTCGATATTAATTCGTTTCCATTCTTCGTTTATTGTTATCGAGGAGTGATTATTGACGTAATCAAGTTACCGATCAAACGAGCGTATCGAATGAGGAGCGTTTGATCGATGCGAACAGCCATAGAATCAGCACGGTTAGGTAATCGTTGCTTTTGTTTCAAGCGCTTTGTATGGAAAATGGGAGATGAGGAATGTGGCTAGAATAGCCGTGCGTGGATGCCGGATCGCTGGAAGGTGTAAGGAATAACTATGACTGACGAGTGAAACTTAGACTGTTGCGTTTCTTGGCGATGTGATTGACACGGCGCGGGCGGAGGAGCGTCGAAGAAGCAGCAAGATGCGTCGAGACTCCGCTGTAATCCTCCTTTGCGAGAAAATTTCGGCTTTTATCGATCCTCTGCTGTGGTTGACTTGAGGGAGCAATTGTCGGCGACTATTTTTCCCAGACTAATTTCCGCTCGACAATGACAATCAAACGTGAACGTCTCTAAGTATTTCGCGTCTTGCATAACAAAGTGTTTGTTCATCCTCCTTTGGGTGAAAACTGACAGCTGCAACGACGGCGCGTTCAAAACATTTCGAGAAAGAGATACGTCGTCAACGAATCATGAAAATATGTCGCTCTTTTACCCTAGCGAGAATATTTTGATGCACATAGACTACATTAAATAACTGTAAACTGCGTTTGTTTGTTAAATATGAATTAGTTAATCAGTCGTACTACAAAAAAAAAACACGGGAGCGGTTGTAATGTAAAGTTCATTTCAGTATCTTTATTAACCTTATCGCTGTTGATGTTAATTTCGCTTGATGCAATGTATATTGTTGGTGTAAAGTGATTATTGACGCAATCAAATTGTCGATCAAACGAGCGTAACGAATGAGACGAGTTTAATCGATGCATACAGCCGCGTAATCAACATAGCTACGCATTCGTTGCTTTCGCTCCCATCCCATTGTACAGAACATAGGAGATGCAGGAAAAAGATGTTTCGTGTTATTACACAAATCGCACGGACAGACTTTCAGCTCCTGGTTTATTTTATGTGAAATCGTATAGCGGTCTCGAATTCCGTGCGCGAATAACTGATATGATAATGCAATTTCGGAATAGCAGGACGAAAGATAAGTTGAAACACAATCAGAATAACAATAAATTAAGTTGGTGTTGCTTAGTAAAATCTAATATTCTACGGCATTTAGCCGTCATCGGTAACGTTGCGCAGGGGAAGCGCGTTTAGCTGTAACGTCTTTAGTTGTTGTTAAAAATGTTTAGTTCCAACTTCTTCCAGGAATCATCTGAACAATAGGATTCCTGAGTTATTAACAGCATTGAAGTCATGTGAAATAAAGTGTTAACATAATGATTTTGAATGCAGACATGTCTTTCACACATGCATACTTCTACTTACACATATGTTTCAAAACGTAATTTTTCCCGCTGGTAATAATTGGCAAACACTTATCTATTATGTGTCAATACGCGTATTTCTACTTTAAGTTTTTGTCGCGTCGATGTGGAAGAGAAAAGACAACAGCAACGACTTGCCCTTCGCAATCATATTCATGTATTACAAGTTGCCATGACGTAAGGTATAAACAAACATTGCGCCATTACGTGCGCGAGTATTTTAATGTCTTATTCGAACCTTGTCGCAATACGCTTAAAAGCAATTGTCTTTATTATGATTCTTCGGTGCGTCGTGTCATATCTGTCCACGAAATATCCGCAAGATATTTTTACCGGGAACGAATCAAAGGGAAATTTCAAGAAGAAAACGAACATTCATTCATCTTGCAATAAACATTAGCTATCTTTATGAACTTATTACTCAGACTTTGAAATCTGTATAAGAGAAAATTTATATCCATACGACATTTAAGGAAAGAACATATGCGATTTACGGATCATCAGACATTGGCTGCATTACAATATATTAATTTGCCGTGGCAACAGCAACCGTAATATCGCTGAGAATTTAGTAAAAGTTAAAACAATGTAGCTCACTCGACATGTCAGGAACAAGGCAATCGGTAGCTGCGTCGGTAGACGCGTTTTATAGGCTCGAGCGAATATCGTAAAAACCCTAATCATCGCTGACTTGATTACAACCGCACTCGTACCTCCAAGCGGCAGAACCCGAGAAATTTTCGTATGAAAGTGGTGCCACGGAAGAAGAAACGATCGGCACAAACGAAGGCAAGGAAAATGATCTAGTTATACATATCGTGCCCAGCAGCGTCGGGATCGAGGTGGATCGAAGCGAGCGGGAGAGCGACAAGGACGAGGGAAGCTGACAGCCGAGTACGCTGCCGCGACGGTGTTGCATGCGCGATGTTGCGAGTGCTTGGCACCTGCGATGTCGCGATGTGTGCGGGCAACGCCGCGGCCGCGCGGTCGCTACGACGACACGCCCAGCCGCGAACGACCAGGAAACGCGCACCACGTGCGTTACGCGCAAATAGCCGGACATACGTGTGCACTTGCGCGCGCGTGTGTGCAGCGTTGAAACTTGCCGGAGTGAAAAAATGCCGCAGAGCCGCTGCAGAGTGCGTTTTCAAGAGCCCTTTGCGCACTCGCTCTCTCGTCGACCCTTGCGCGACAGCAATTATTTTGCACCGCATTTCTCCTTCTTGTTCCTCATCTCTGCTTCGTGTACGAAGTTTTCCTCCCTAGAAATTATGCCTTTTTCATTCAAAGGATAAAATAATTATGAGTGAAGTATCAGGTCATTTGATGTTAAATTATTATGTTGCCTTGAGAGCAATTCTCAATTCATTTATAATGATAAAGTTAAGAGACATACATCCGAAAATGTTCAGTAAAAGTATTCCTATTGCGAACATATTTAATGTATGGTAACTTAAATTTTCGCTTGAATGCACTGAGCCAAAAATTAATTATAGAAATTTAGTAGCTATAATGATAAATTGAGGATATAATTGCGAACGATAGTAGTAGATAACTGGTAACAAAACTAGAAATGTTTACCGTCAAAGATGGCAAAAGGTACTGCCCACATTTTATTTAGTTTTGTATTACCATGGGAAATGTGTCTACATTCCTTCTCAATAATCTTGTATTCAAGAATATATCTTCAGTGTGCTGTTGTAGATGGTAATTTTTATAATTTTTACACAGTTTTAATGTTATAGGCAAATCTCACTTTGTTCACTCTTCGTAGTTTTTCATCGGTAAAGGTAAAATATTCTTTTTGCGTGTAAATTATACAGCCCACGACATCTCGTACGCAAGGAGAAGATGAGGGAGATCGTAGCTTTCTCGGCCATGGTGCGGTGTGGCGTCGCACAACGCGAAAACAACGTATTTGACATAGGTGGCATTCCGTCATACGTCCCGCGCACAATTACGCGTAATAATCGCCAGCGCGCGAACACCCACGTAACGCGCAGGCCGCAGCAGCACCGCTCCTTCTTGCCCGGCATTAAGATTGTCATTAAGACATCGTGGCGAGCGGTGGCGGCGTGTTCCAGAGGCGAGAGAGCAGCGCTACCGGGCCGTGGGCCGTTCGCCGCCGATCGCGAGGAAGAAGAAGAGGAAGGCCTCGCCCTGGCTTCGCAGGCGATGCTAATGGCGTGGCCGAGTCCTGCTCCCATGCCCGCTTGAATCTGCCTGGCCGATAATGCGACGTGCGGCAAGATTATTTCATCCGGCAACTTCCGCGTCAATTACAGTTCCCATTAGGCCGCGTTCGCGGTGTTAATGGCCTCTTAGCGAGCACGCACTCGCATCGTCATCGCCCGGAATACAATGCCTCGCCGCGGGGTAAAGGCGTGACAGCCGTGAAAAATAATTAAGACCGACGCTGCCGCCGCCGCCGCCTCAGTGACACCATTGCCGTTGCCGTCTTGCGTACAGCGTGGAAACAGAACTTTTCTGGTTCAACCACTGACGTTACCGGGACAACGTGCCTTGCCGACACTCTAAGAAAAATCGACTGTACTGACTAAGATAAATACGGCGAGGTGCATCGTAATGACTGCAAAGTGCTTTTCACCTGGAATAAATCATTTCGTAGCGACAGCAAAATGTATGTCACTAGGAGCGAAATATTTCAAAGAACGCAGTCGTATCTTTCGCAGCAAAATTGATTGTATCGTTTCCGCGAGAAGGCTCTTAAGTGATTGTCTTACGAAAAGGATAACGGTGCAAAAAAAGTGAACGCATTTCATTCGTACGGTGGCAAGCAGGCGTGCTTCAGGGAAAGAGGAGCGCATTTCCGGCGCGTATTTATATACCACAGTTCCATAACTCGCTGCGTCGAGGAGCATTCAAGACGTGAGAAATTAACGCCACGTTTATCATTCGACAGGGAAAAAATAATAAAATGAGGCGCGCCACGGATGGCGCGTCGAAGAAACGAAAGGAGGGTAAAGGAAAATTAATTTACCCCTCCGACCAAGGCGATTCGCTACTGCGGGATTGTTTCCTTATGAAGATTCGAAGCGAATAGAATATCGCTCCGGGCATGCCGAGATCACTCCGATTTTGCATCAGACATGCCATACGCGGTGCGCGCTTGCACGAACTCACGTACGCACACACGCACTTCCACAATCGCGAACAGGTGCCACATTAATCTTGCGACCACGCATAACCCATTTTCTTAGTCGCTCGCCATCGCCGGCTGTAATGAAATAACACCGCGCTGCGATGTCGCACAATATAAACGAAATCAATTCCCTCGATTCCGATGATTTATGACTGCGTTCGTTTTCCTCGCTCTCGCTCTCATCGCGCTCTCTAATTAGTTACTTGGCGACATATTTTCCCACCATTGCCCTTTTCTTCGTTTGCGCTCCGCTCTTTGGTACCTGTGTGAACAACGAAAATGCACTCTACATATTTTCATTCGATGCGAAAAATGTGTGTTTACCACTAGTTCTTAATGAACTTGATAATTCATTACTATGTCGGAAAGGCTCAGAGTTTAATACAGACACAAATTATTGTTAACGAATTTAGTAATTTTTCTTCTTTTATTTTTCTTTTAGAAATACATTTCTAAAAGAATTAGAAATTTTAAAAACTGATTTTTTTAGATTCAAGTCAGTCGCAAATCACCGAAACGTTGCATATAATTTATGCTCTTTATTTTATTCCTCATTATAATTTACATGTTGTACAATTATGAAAATAATTTAAAATAGAAACCAAATAATTTGACCTTTAAATTATTGCACGAGTCTGCTTTGCTCCACGGTGCAAAGTTAATTATAACTTCATTAACGCTGTAAAGCTAATTATTGACAAATCGTGGATAATTATGAAAGTTAGAAATTGACATTAAAGTTGCTCAATGTTGCACGAAGCGATCATCTCGGTGAAAAGTTCACAATATGGGAAATGAGTATAGAAAAACGTGATAAGAGATGCGATGTCAATTTCGAAATGTCGAATTACGAAAACGAGTGATCCACGAACCGGCAGTTTCTGAAGTGATAAAATCGTCAGTTGAGTGTGGCAACGGCAGCGTGGTATTCCACTCCACTCACATCGTGTACAACCATAATACGCCAACTCTCGTGTATGGATTCCAGCTGCGGCAGTTGCGGCGACGGCGGCGGCCGCCGCCACCACCACATATGCACACACGCTCCCTTAAAGCTAGTCTCAAAGGTTAACGATGCTCTGTGCTGAAACACCGAGTGCCCTCGACGAAAACCACTGAACGACGGGGAAAGGTGAAAGAAGCATCGTTGACCTCCCGATCGAATTCGTGCACCTAAAAGCCAGATCGTCCCGATTTCCATCGCCGATCGTCCCGCTTCCGCTCGGTCGTGACATTCGGAGTTCCCCCCGCCGACCCGTCCTTATTCGCCAAACCGTTCATTTTCACTTTCAACTCTTATCGTCGATCATTCGTCGATGAAGGCACATTTTACAAGCGCCGCGCGTTCCCGTATTTTGCGACGGTATAGTGTGATTTTCCATTGCGCAATTTAACGAGGATAATCTTCAGAATGAGTTGATTTTATCTTCACAGTTAATCAGACTTTTTGTTGATCGTGCAAAAGTCATATAACAAATGAAAATAAGTAAAAGAGCATTACATAAGTTTATAGGGTTACACAAGTTAAAAAGTTACGTAATTTAACTTGTACATAATTTTTAGTATTGTGCTTATGTTATTACCGAAATAGCAAAAAGTATGAACATCAGATGTCAATTATCCAAACATTTGTTATTCGGTTTGAAGCAACGGAGTCTCAGAAAAAAATGGTAAGGAAGCAGTTCTTCGAATTCTACTGATGTTTCATAAATAAGACATCAACAATAACTTAACTACAATATTAGGAATAACAGTAAAAAACTGTATTGTTAAATAATAAGATGTCGGATAAACGAGAAACGTATTTAAACCAATAAAGTATGTATTTCCCCCAGAGGTGGTTGCATCTCCCTCGTTCTACAATTACTCGTTCTCGTTCAATTACTTCTTTGACTGGCTTACTCCTTTTAACTTGCACGACGACGAGATTTCCTGCTTCGCGGAAAGCAACGCGCGCGAATCGCTGCTGGCCTCGTAGTCAGCTGTCGTAATTTTCCAGCACGAAAGCCCTGCCATTTCCACGATTTTTACCCGGCGCGGCCGTTGCCGAAGAGTTGGCGGTAATCGCTCGATTTCAGTATAATTTCCCGTAGCCCGGTCTGCGAAGGCGCGTAGGACAGGCGGTGGCCCAAGGCTCAGTCGGTCTCGCGCGCGCGCGTCTACACACCAACTTACCCACACGCACGCACTCACGCAAGAAGATGTACTCGTGCACACTCTATCCTCCTCACCGATTTCTTCGGCTTCATCGTCTTCCTCCTTTTCCTCACTTCTTCTTCCACCCTACTTCTACTTCTACTTCCTCCGGCTGCTCGTCTACGATGTACGATAAATGAACGGGGCATCGCGCGAGGCTTCTTCTTCCTCCTCTTCGCCGGCCATGTGCCGACGATAATGGTCGTAATTTGTAACCGGAGCGAGGTCAATTAATAAAGACATCTCGCATTAATTTAATTATGCGGCCGCCGCGCGCGTTGCGTTCCGGACGCCCGAGGTCCGGCGAAGGGTCGACCGCCGCTGACGAATGATGTCTCCCGTAATTGATTGCGATGATTACATTGTAACAGGCCGCGTGGCGTCGTCTTCCTCAACATCGCTTCGCCCAGTCGAAATAGTCTGGAATCAAAGGAAAAATTTGTTATTCGATCGGGGAACGGAGAACAATTTGCCGGGACGAAAGATTTAGCGCAATAGCAAACAATTTGCGATGGCAACGAAATACCTTTCTTACCTTGTAAAAAATCAGTTCGCAATACAACGAAAACTTGACAGCCTGAGCGAACATTTTTTTGCCGCTAAAGTGATATTTCGCT
>JABFPT010000008.1:91653-104051 GCA_022817245.1 Nixonia krombeini | reverse complement strand
ATGTTCATAGATCGTTTTGCATTAATGAGATATTTGTGTCGCAGGTAACACGCCGAATCCGCCACGGCCGCGGTTCAACAGCTGTCGGTCGGAGCCGCGGAGCTCGAGCACCTTCTGGGTGCCAGAGGCAGTTGTGCCGGATTCCCCTGCTTCCGGCTTCTCCTCGGTGTCCAGCGGAAGCAACGCGTCCTCCGGAAGCAGCTCGCTACTCGGCAGCGGCGTCAACGGCAGCGCCAACGTCCACTGCGATCCGGAAGTGGAAACCGCTCTGCGAAACAACGTGTCACCTCTGAGAAATGCACCGCTGGAAAATGGCAGCGTGCATTACAACGTGGCCTCCAGCACACCGTCATCGATCAACGTCAATGGTTCCGGTGCGCTCCTCTAGTCAATTTTTTCATCTGCCCGCGTGATTAATTCACCTCTCGGAATACCTAGAAATTGATTTTATCGTTTTATCAATTAATCGTAAATTAATCCCGAAATTTACATTCACTCGTATAACTTCGAGTACCGCGGGATCAGCGCAGTTGAGGAACGTTATAAATTCTGCCTATATTAAAGAATTATACGATATGAAGTATCTGTTATTCTCCGTCTGGTTTGTGTGATTCGTAACGTCGTTCATTTTTTCGCAGTTTTTGGTTTGATATTGTGGTCAAAATATTCCAAGGGGACCGTTAATTCCCGAAATCCGGTGTGCACAAATGGAACGAGGCGCCGCGGCGGAGAGGCTAATCGGAATAACTGTGAACGAAGCTTATTTATTTATAGAAATGTGAAAAACCGGAATTGCATTAGCGCCGCGGAATGTCTATTTTGCCGTAATGTTTATCGCGGTAACAAGTTCAGGTAATCAATAACGCGCTCGTTGCCTTGTCAATAAAACGGTATCTCGAAATAGTTGGAAATTAACGTTCAAGGTTACACTTGACGCTCCCAACTTTAAGTCTCTTTAGCTGATTCATACATGAGTTTTCACACGTGTTATTTGGATTATTAATTTTATTGATGGAAACATACTGCAGATAAGTGTGCGAAGTGTGCGCAGAGAAACATAGTACGGACAAATAAATTGAACGGAAATAAATGTGCCATATTGACTTGTCTTTAATATCAAATACAACGTTGTGCTTCATAAAGATAACAAATAAAATGTTACCTGATAAAACATTAGCGACGTTCTCAAGTGAATCCAAATACTTGCAAATATTCGAACGCGATCAAGGACACACAATAACTTTGGGACTCATAGAACGAGGGAAGGACCGGTTTCGAGTGACCGCGGAATTCGCGTGTGGAATTTTCTCGATTCTCAGTGTCACGGTCAAGGACGTTAAGGTCGCCAATCGATCGTACCTTGTAGATAAACGCTGACAATTATTGTTGCATACAAATTGGACCTGTTGCATGAAATAAACATGTTTCTGCATTTCATTCTACTTGGTCGTTTAAAGAAATATCAGATTTCTTTCTATTCCGGGCAACTGCTTGAAATATCCGAACAACCTCACCGCAACGTAAACGCAAAAAAACGAAAAAAATAAAACGCGAAAAGACGATTGGAAATATATACTAACAATTTTTGTTAGAATATAATTCGTTAGTTTAATTCCTAACATTAGGATACATTAATTCTATGCTGATATTGTGATTTGTATTTGTAGTGAACAATGTATCGAGCACTACGACGTCGACGACTGCATTGAACTCAGAGAAACCGCCGATTGTGCCGAACGACACCAGGGCTTACAGGGATCAACCTGCCAGTAGCGCCTCGCCGCCGACGAGAGATAAGCTCCGCGCCGAGGACAAGGCGAGGCGCAGAATCAGCCAGCAAGGAGAACGCCCTGTGACGACCGCGATCGGCTCCAACGAGAAACTAGGTCAGTTTCCTCGAGCAACGTTTCCTGTCGTTCTTTTGCCAATCCTATATAAATCGTTTTTCCGTAATTGCGAAACTCGTTGCGTACACTTCGACGTGTTTCTGTTGGTAAAACATATTAAGCCTCATTCACGAGCTGGTGCAATCTTGGGAATATTAAGCGTGTGCTGAAATGGATAATTAAGTATTAACGTTTTCACATTGTTCCAGTATTTTCAAGACTACAATTTATTGCCATTCTTCAAAATACAATGCAAGGTTTTCCTATTTGCTTGCCCTTATCCAGTAAATTGAACGAATCATTTATTTGTCTGCCGTAATTACATCTGTGGATATAAATTATTTAAGACATTATCCTTCGTTTTGTTAAAAATGTACTTGTTTTGATGACTTAATTTTCTATATTTAGCAACACGCGATTACGTATCTTTATTGAAATCTATGTGGTCGTTTCAATTCTTGCATCACGGTTTTCGTAGAAAAGATTTTGCAACTAAACAAAATTATCATACGTAATTTTTTCTATCATTCTTATCACATGTTATCACCGTGCATTATTAAGAACATTGTTTTGCACTTCCAAATTTCACCAACAAGATTGTATAGATAATACTGTCTCTGTCAAAAAGCAAAGTGTATCACTTATCTGAATACTTTACTTACCGGTTGTGACCAAATTTGCTATATGCTCACCATCGGTACAGTGGAATGGAAACTTATCACTAATACCCGTCTTCTTGGTTTGTTGTACAGGAATGCTTATGTAACATATGTGCGTTTTTCACGTCTCTTCAGAATGAATGAATTAAAAACGAATAAAACTAAAATTTACCCTATTTCAAATACAAGAAATAACAAATTAACAAAGACGTATATGATATACTATGAATTTAATAGAAAAGCAGTAATTTTGTTTGAGAAATCTGAATATTGAGATTCCGGTCGATAAACGTTGGCTTTGGAAATCCAAACATTCAAATTCCGGTCAGTAAAGTGTTAAAAATAAACGCATTTATACTTTCTGTAAAGAAGGGATTGGTTTAATCTGATACGGCAACTTTTAGGTGGCATAATAAAGGGTAGTAAATGCGTTAGGATATTTGAAGAGGTCACGGCTGGTAGAAATAATACTGAAAAAGGTCGAGGGTAGCAACGTGTTTTAAGCGTGCGGGGCAAAAGAGAAAAGAACGGCTTAAATGACTTGGCGCTTCGCAGCACTCACGTGATGGGGATTTCAGTTAAATTCAAGAGTTTGACTCGTAGCCAGGCTTTGGCGTGTACGCGGTTATCGAATAGTCGATAAGTCGGCGTGTCGCGGTGGCGAAAAAATTGAAGCTTTAATCGCGATATGATGCCTCTGTACACGAACGGCCGCGACGGAGTTCCGTTCCCACAGAGACAGGAACAGAGTTCTCGAGAAGCATCGCTGCTGGGCATTAGCCTTGCACCGTCGCGCACACCGGGGCGCTCCTTTCTGCGTCGGGAGTTGCGTAATTGCGTGCACGTAATCACCAGGAAAATCTCCGCGGCTCACGACAACGACAACGGTAGCGGAATCCGTATTCTGACTATTCTTCAGATTTCATTTAGATTTGCTCGGTCGAACATCCCTCGTGGACGTTAACGATCTGCAAACAGCGAGCGATCTAGCGAACGTCATTACTTTATTAAAAACCTACATTGCTACTCCTGCGTTTCCGCGAGCCCGGAATTTTCCGCGTTATCGTTAGCGAACAAAATTAGTAATTATTATCCTATTAGCGCGATCGTGGAAGATTCACTAAAGTGCAAAAGTTTCATCCACCGACGACTGCGGATTGTTCCTTCGTTGACTTAAAGTTGCTGAAGAGGTCTTATGTACGCGCAAAGAACGTCGTATCTTATCGCAAAGATTATAATTTCTCAAACGTCCATCGTCCGTTCAATTATCGTAAGTAGAGGACTCGCGTGGGCTGAGAGCACTTGAAATGAGTCCCCGATGAAGGAAGTTAATTGGCCACGCCGGGGCTGTAACGCGGCAAATTGTTTGATAACGACGGACGCGCGTATGCAAAAAACGCGAATTAATGCGCCGACGACGATGAAGCCACGTCGAAGCGACTGCGACTCGGCAACTTTCTAATGATTATAATTATAATTTCCATGAGCGTCGTTGTTGTCATACCGTCAGCGCAGCAATCTCCGTCCACACGTTGCGGGACGCAACGAAGCCTCGTGCAATATTATAGCCGTAATGTCACCAGATAATCTGGGACCGCTCGTTCTCACACGCGAAAGTATCATTTTAGTCGAGGCATTCGCCACATTTTTGCCTGTGGACAGTCATTTTTTATAAGTGAACAACAACGCTTCTTAATAACTAGTTTTACAATGTGGTAGATCAATATCACCGATAGCTAACGTTATCGATGACACATTAATTTACTTATACTGCTGTTTAGATGACGATGCTTGTCGGAGAATTCTCTTGGAGCACGAGAGAGAACGAGAAGGAAAGCTGCGAGACATCGCCGCTTCCTTAACTCAGCCGAGGGTTCGAAGAAATAAACCGAGGACCTCAGAACCCACCAGGGATGTTGTAGATGCCGTCAACGCTGTTCACCAAGACAAACTGGTTCGTATCGTTTAATTGAGTCACTTTTATCAATTCACGTCTAAAAATTGTAAAACTGTTACCTTAGAATCATTTTTATATGTAGTTCATTAATTAAACTTTGCAGATAAGGGGTGATCCCGATGGTTGTGGCCTTGACATCTCCGGGACGAGGTATTCTCCGACATCCGAGCTAAGAGTCGACTTACCGGCAGAAGATCTTTTGAACATCAAGAAAGGCTGGCTAATGAAGCAGGGTCTGAACAAAGTCAGTAAATTTTGCGTGACTAATCAGCTGTATTTTCAGTTTACCCTTTTCTTTTAAGTAGAATTCCTTTTTCAATTAATAATTAGTTGCGAAGTGAATAAAGTTACTTTATATTAAAACAATGTTAATGCATTCCAGGAATGGAATAAACATTGGTTTGTTCTACGTGGTTGCGGACTGATGTATTACAGAGACCCTGGCGCCGAAGACAAGGGTATTATGGACGGTGTCATCGACCTGAACACCGTGACTGCCGTTACGCCGGTACAAGTGGCTAGAAATTACGGATTTCAGACTGTCGTAAGTGAAACGTCGAATATCTATTGAAATATGAATTTCCATGCAAATTTATATGCAATGTTACTAATGAAGTTCTATTTCTCGAAGTAAAATGTAAAAAGAATTGCATGTTTAAAATTAAAGCAAGCAATTTGTTACATTCTTTTGAATTTCATTTTTTAAACATCTGTTTTCGAATTAAATGGAAGTTAATCGTTCCATTGTTAACGCACAAACGATCGCTATTTATTCGGCGTAATCTTTATCTACGATTTACGGCCGAATTCTTATCATTGAGCGAGCGCGAAGTGCTCGCGAGCGAATTGTTAGCGCTGCGATCAACAATGAATCGAGATAAGTCAGCAGTGCAGCGTCCCACGGACAGGTCGCGCGAGGGCTTTGCACTTCAATTGGATTGGCAAGGATTAGCTTCCGTGCTAACGCGGGGAGTGGCCCGAAAAATCCATAACTCAATTTCACGCTAGAGTAGGTCGGATGCGTATGGGTTTGAGTGGCTGCGACTTGGTGTTACATCTTTGGAATATCTGTAAACTCTACACTTTCCGAACAATTTTCAATTACCAAGAATTTTTACTGCCAAACACCGTTATTCTATTAATAAAAAATTGTGCGCTTTGATATTTAATCATTATATTTAATTACACTTTATTAGACATGGGATGACCGAGGCGCCACAGTTCTCTCTGCCGTTACTGCCGGGATAAGATCTAGTTGGATGTTAGCCATCAGGAAGGCAGCGAATCTTCCAGACCCCGACAGTAATTCTGAGACTCACGAGATTTGCCAGGAAAGTCAGCAGGATGTTAATTCTCAGTCACCAACTGCGTAAGAAATGTTTCTTTATATTCTAATAAAACTACTTATGTTTTACAAATAAAAACATAACAACTTTTAATGTTTTCGAACAGCTCCTTAAATGAACGCGAGAGGGATTCGATCGTACCATCGACTCCATTAACTCCGCGTTCCGTACTCTTTTCCTCGGACGAGGAATACCGAACAGCGTCGGAAGGTGGTCGTCGAGAATCGGGCGATTGGTCCGAGATGCCGGTGTCTCCACCTTTGACTCGGAATGGAGAATGGAGTTTAGCAATGAAAAACAATTCAGCTTGGTCGGAGTCGGCAAAGCATGAGTGGTCGGAGTTGCCACCGTCGCCGCCGTTAACGAGGACTGCGCTCTCTCGTGTGAAGGCCAGGTCGCGATCTACTTCGCGCTCTAGGGTCTATAAGCGGAGCAAGAGTTCACCACCGAGTTCTCGGCGAAGTACACTCGACAGTGTTCGATCGGAAGATCTCGTAATGGCCTGCTGTGAGCTTGGCGAAGATCCAGACGATGGCAGTAGCCACAACGAAACAAACAACTGCTTACCGACAACCAATGATAATCCATTAATCGTTGAATTATTGGAAAGTCAAGTAAGATTATTAATTAAATATATGATAGGAATAGACGAATTTGCAGATAAATGTTTACCTTATTATTACTATTATAATTAACATAAAATTATTTTCAGGTATCGATGTTAAGAGATCAGTTGGATAAAAAGCAGTCGCATCCGAGTACGTTGCTAGTCATTGTTGAGCGTCAGGAGCACGAAATTGAAAACCTAAAATCTCAGTTGAACGCGGCACGGACCGAGGTAGCCAACGCGGAAAAGGAAGTTGCCAGATTACGGCAGCAGAAAGCAGAAGCGAGCATTAGAGAGAAACAAGTTGAGGAGCTGTTGAACACAATACAAAGGACGGAGCAACTCAGGAGCAAGGATTTAGAAGACTTGGATAAGATGAAGAAGCTTTACAATCGGGACAAAGAGGTGCTTGATTGCAAATTACTGGAAACCGAAGCTATCCTCCGGGAAACTACAGAGCGCTGTGAAATGCTCACGAATGAATTATCGTCTAGTCACAGGACCGTTGAACGTTTGCAGGCAGAAGTTGCTGCGCTCAGTGACAGATTGTCACAAGGTACGCTGTACAAGGAGACTGTTTCTACAATTATTTTTAGTAAAAAATACAGTTTTTTAATTTTGATACAAACAAATAGAAATGATATTCTACTGTTTAACAGGAATTGAAGAAAATGAAAGGCTTTATGCTCGAGTGAGAGAATTAGAGGGGAAAACCAGTTTATCCTCATCACGGGAACGAGGTAGAAGTTTTGATTCTTTGAGTGATTTAACAAATATCGACTTGGATCTGGATTTGAATACATTGGATAAAGAACGGTATTCATCTTGTTTGATACGAATGTTATTAATTGTAAAGAAACGTAAATTACCATGCTAACGTATCCTTTTGTCTTCAGTGTCATGGAGGAGTACGAAGAGCTACGAAGTCGTTTCGAAAAAGCTATTTTAGAAATCCGGGCGATGCGCAAGGAATTGCGAGAGGCACATGCAACACAAGATGCTTTAGAGTTGGAGATATTTGCACATAAACAAGAAACGGAGCGCATGAGTGCCTCAAATCACGCCCAAATTCAGATGATGGCTGCACGTATTCAAGATCTAACAAGCAAGCTCGCAGGCAGTGAAAAGCAGGTGCGAACGTTGAAGCAAAAATTAACCAAGGCAGAGTCGCGTGATAAGAGACGTTCCCTATCATTGAAAGGACGTGAGTCATTTCAAATATCGCAAGAGGTAGAGGATAAATTGTTAGATCTGGAGAATAAAATATGTGCAATTGAGCGTGGTAAGACTTTGAAGTCGTCGGCCTCAAAAGATTCAAACAACAGTTTAAAAAAGGAGAAAAAGCGTGAAAATCACAGTCTACAACATGCTAGGCTGAGAAGAAAATCGCTCGACAGTGCTACAAGCTCAGAGCCGATGAAGGTACTCATCAGACTTAGTACATTGGAGACGAAGGTGGCAAATGCTGAGAATAATGCTAGCGATGTGGAAAAAGATTCCAGTGAATGCAGCGACGTTAGTACACCTTCGGTCAACAACGAAGTGTCCCTGGAGGTGATTAATTTTTTATAACAGTTACTAAAAATTTAAGGATATTTATAATTAAAAATATAAAGTAGCCAATTATAGACCTGGATTGACAAAAAGAAATATGAAATAATTACGTTTCTTAAAATTACAAGTAAATCTAACATACTCAAAAATATAACTCAGTAATTATCTTCTTGTTTCGTCCAAATTTGTATTTAAAACATTATGTTACGAAAAATTTTATAAAATACAAATATTTCTGTATGTCATTTTATTAATAGGTACAAATTATTATTTTTATGATTAACACATTTCCTTTGTATCTTTTATACATTAACTGTACTTTATTTTATTTCTATATTGTGTAATTTATAGGTTTTGTTCCGCCTACGAAAACTAGAACGAGCTGTGGCGAAGTCGAAACGTCGTTTAGAAAAATGCTTAGGTTCCACACAGGTCGAGGAAAAAGCAGAGAAATGCGTGCGTGTTGTAAATGAAATCCTCGACTCTTGCGTGGAGTGTAAGAAGGTACAAGGCGTGCCTTCGTCAGCAGAGTCAGTAGGCATAGTGGTATCGAAACTAGAAACTATACTTAGAGATAAGATGTACGAGCTAATGAAACGACGGCAGTTGCTGGCGCAGGAAGGTCGACTAGACGAGAAAGAGAAGGTGCGGTTGGTTGCAGAACGGGTAGCCTTTGAGTCGGTGATCTTGCGACAGTTAAAGTCTGCCCTCGAGAAGACGAATGATAGAGTCGGCGTGCTGAGCGATTTGGTGGAAACTAGTCAGCTTATTTCGAGCCTAAAGTGCAAGGTCTACGGAACTAAGCCCAAAACGTACCAAAACACGAATTATATCCAATATCTTACCACAGTGTTAGCCAATAGATTAGTACTTGTAGGGAACAGCCAAATAACAAAGGAGAAGTCGAAAGAAGTTGTAGTGGCGCGAATTGAAAGTTTGAATTTCCTACTACAGAAGCAGAAAGAATCGGACGAACTCATAGCTAAGTACAAAGAGACAAAGCTAACGCAACTTGCAGAGGCATTAGCCATTGAAACTCTTAGTCTTTCTGAACAGGAAGACCCAGGAAAACAGGTGCCTGTGCCAAGTAGCAAACTTCTAGAAGATTGCCGAATCCGTGAAGCTTGGGCTTTAGCTCAGGAAACAGTTAGCAAAGAACTGGTTCAAGCCGAAGTATCACATTTTATCATGCGCTGCGGGCAGATTTATGAGCAGAACTTAACATCACTTACTGATACATGCATAACTTTTAATTCATCGGAAAGTGTTAGTCTCGAATCGTGGACAGATGCGACGCAGGAAAAATTGCGACAACAGATGGAGTTGTCTATCGAAGAACTTACTTCAGCATACGAAGAATGCTTGCGTCAGATGAAGAAAAACAAGGTTTGCTCTGAGACTACATATGACTCCCGGCAATTACTCACGGATTATGCAGATGTCATTGCGCAGAAGGCTCTGGTTGATGCGCGTATCGCTGTTTTGCAGGTAATATGTTAAACATGTAATTGAGCTTCTTTTTATTTTGTATCTTTTTATACTCTACTTACTAATGTAACTTTGTTATTCCATTCCTAGGAGTCGTCACGCAAGAGTAATGGTGGCGCCGTTGTCGGCAAAACTTTCGTATCTAGTCTGATCCATCACGAAGACCTACTGCAGAGTTTATTGGACGAAAACTACGAATTTGAGAGTGATCCAGTACAGGATGCTGAATACGTATTTTTATACAAACAATTTGAGGCTGAGTGCGGGGAAAGAATAGGTGGAAAGGATCAGTTAAAGAATGTTGGACAAAGCTTAGTACAAATGGAGGAAGAGATCTGCACGTTAAAGAAATGCCTGAATGAGATGACAGTCGTGGGTGAAGAACAGACAGATTGGTCAAAGTCATCCGTCGCAATTATGGATTGGGGTGGGGTATGCTCCAAATGTTCCGACCTACGAGATAGACTCAGAACACTTGTAGAGAAAATGTCAGGTTGGTCTTGTAAGCAGTGTAAGCAGTTGCAGGATAAAGTTCAAATGATGACGACAGAGCACAAACGTGAGATGGAAGAATTGAAGCGCAGTCAAGAACGAGATCTTATAGACATTAAGGGTGAGTGGGACAATCAGCGGCATTCACTTACATCGCAATATGAGCAAGAAGCCGCAAGTCTTAGGGAGAGGGCGAGAAAGTTGGAACATAGATTGAATGCCATGGATTCGGAACATTCCGCTCACGTAAATGAACTGCGTGCCGCCTATCAAAGATCAATTAGCACAGAGCTTGATACTGACGCAGAAACTAGGAAAAGGTTTGTCATGACATTTTTTTCTTTACCTTGTGACTAAGTACTTTTAATTCATAATTATTTTTTCTATACTTGAAGTATATATAATAAAAAGACAATATTTTATTTTGTTACACTCATAAACAATGTTTAATAATAAACGTTACAAATTGTTGTTATTATACGAAACAGGTATAAGGAAGAAATTAAACAGTTACGAGCCCTGTGTGAGAAAGGACTGTTAGCGATGGAGAATTCACATAGGAGAATTATCTCAGAAATGGAAGAGAAGCATAGGCAAGAACTGGAGAATTTGCGGGTGGAGAAAGAACAGGCCCTGTCGGAAGAAACACAGGCAACTCTAGCAGCGTTGGATGCAATGCGAAAAGCACATGAACACGAAGTACAGAAGGAGATTGCCAAATTTAAGCAGGAGTTTCTTAAGCAGATGCAGGCACGTGAAGACATCGGTACGCTGCACAAGGAGCACGAGTAAGACAATTTTCTTGAGCATGAAGTTTTTATTCGTAGCATGATATATGCAATTTTAAAGCACATTTTTTTGTCTTTGCAGAGAAGAAATGGAAGAAATTAAACAAGAGATTCTCTCTTTGTCGGCAAAGTATTCTTCAAAATGTGTCGAGTCAGCTGCGCTGGAAGAGAAAGTCGGTGTATTAACTAAGCAAGTTGCACAGGCGCAGCAGCATATAATGCAGTTGGATGCGAGGAATAAGCAATTGCGCGCTCATCTGGTGTTAGAGACAAACGACGCTAGCATCCACGAGACGATCCAATTGCTGCGAGGTAGGGACAATGAGATAGCCGAGCAGAGAGAAGAAATTCACCGTCTGCAACAGCAGTTGAAGGTAAGATATTTTCGCCATTCACAATAGGCTACGTAGTATGGCTCACGGCACAAACTACTAAATATTAACTGTGCTGCGGTGGCATGTTATGGTGTTTCGGGGCTTTTGTAAATTGTTCACATTTCATTATTTGAGAGATTTTTACATTTTGCACAAAAAAAGGTTTTTGTTGAATTGGAAGCAATTGTGGTAAATGTACTATTTTTTTTGTAATTGCTTTAATAACAACCCATGTTTCAAAATTTACACCGAAAGAATTCAGTTATTATATTCACCACACACGTTGTAAATTTGATAAGTTTGTTATATAAGTGGTGGGAATTGAACTGCCTTTGTGAATATTAGTTCACCAGCTGCGATTTAGATCACGCTTCAGTTGTAGAATCTGCGTTTGACACCAATGCAAGTGGATTATGTTCTCAAAATTTTAGAACTGCATGGTAACTGAACGTAAAATTTTTTAATATTCAGAAATATTTAACTATTTCTTAGTAAAGCATATAACAAACAATTTTGTTATCGCGAATAACGTAACTGACAAAAAATGTTTAGTAAATGTGTCTATTGTCAGAAAGGAGAGAAATTGATCCACTGTATATTAGTCAACAAATGCGCTCTGCTTTCCTCTGTAAATATAAAAAATTGATTTTGGTTATCTTGAATATGTTACATTCTAATTTCAATGTTCGCAATAGATAAAGTCAGACATAAAAAGAGTGTAAATAGATGAAAAGGTTTTTCGGCTGCAAATTGTATTGGGAATGTCGAATGAGATATCAGTTTACAATTTACAAATTTTTAGTAATTACTAATTCTATAATCAGACATTCCATAAATAACTTATTTCATTTCTGAAGTAATGTTTGAATATGTTTACGTGTCGCACTGCAACATTGATTCAGTATCCCGTTATACATTATTTGACAGAATATTATTAGAATATGCAGTTGTTCACATTTGGATTACGTATTGTATTACGGAGTGTATTAAACGTGTATAAATTTCAATGAGTTTTCATTAATGATTGTTAATAAAGCAATTACAGGAAATGGAAGTATATATCCCATTAAAAGTAACATTGACGTTGTATTTTTATTCACACATTACTCGTGTAATTCTCTGCTTTGACTACAAATTTATAAAGAAGTAATTGTAACAATTTTTACAATTTATTGCTTACTTTTAACGTTACTATTTCATCAGCTTCCAGTCAGTGTTTATTATTAAATTAATTAGGGCATTGGACA
>JABFPT010000008.1:31475-47366 GCA_022817245.1 Nixonia krombeini | reverse complement strand
AACACTTTCTACAGGTACAATTAATATTTTTTTCCAGCTAATCAATCTTCAAACCTTTATAAAGTACGTTACCATTTTAAACTTTCTTTCGAACCTATAAAGATGCTATGTAAACATGAATAAAAATCTTACATTAAATTTTTGTTATTACATTTTTCAGTACGAGTAATATACAATACAATTTAAAAAGACAAAAAAAATAGCAATATAAATTCTTCAAGAAATAGTATGTGTACAAATATTACTTTACTTCACAATTCAATACGTGGTACTCGTATCGGAAGAATCGAGAGAAGCTATTCATAGGGATGTAAAAATATGAAAGCGTACAGTTCAATCATATACTAAAAATGTGTATATTTAGATAGTTATTGTCGAAATACGATTGTATGAAACATGATTGTCTTGTATATAAATAAAAACTTGTTTTTGTTTATTTTGTTATGATGAGTTGGAACGGTCGAAAAATCTGTTATCTCGTAACTTATGTCATCGATTCAAGCAGTTCCAACACAATTTTCAGGCATCTCACAGTACCGATCACTTAACACAGAAACACCTCGGAGAGAAACAATTTTACCTGATAATTTTGGGACAATGTTACCTATTTGTAAGATTGAAACTTTTCCTTGAAAAAGAATAGTCCGATGGCTGACGCGTGTTATACCTTCTTATAATCCTCTACACATCTACAGCATTACCGTCTCGCGACGCGTATAACACCCACTTCCAATGGTCTGAGGAGAACCTACCCCGAGAATCTCTTTTGTAGCGTCTTTCTTTCTGTTTCTCTTATCTGACAGGCACTGCATTTGCTTCCGCGATTCACCTCCCTCTCCTCCTGCCTCAACCCTCCGTATCTAGCAGTTTTCGCGCATCGTCAACGGCGAAGTTTGTGCTTTTGCGAATTAGAAGTGCATTTAACTTTGCGGTTTTAAGTTTATGCGTTTTGCCTCCCGTATCCTCAGCTCACCGACGAGTTTCACGCTAGCAAGCCGAAGCGGAGAGCGACGATGGGGTTGGAATTATTATCGAACTACCGGGGCGCGAGAAACAACGAGGCCAACACACGTAGCTGCGAAGTCGTTTATGCATTTCGCAAAGACTGTGAAAACGTAGGGCGGAAGTTTATTTGTCGCTTAATTTACAAAGGAACCTCGCCTACCTTCCTCAAACTTTAGAATCAGTATTTGCTTTGTTAATTTTACGTTTAACTTGAATGTAGTACGAAAAAAGTAAAAAATGGATATGGAAGAAGAAACAACATTTCTTTATGAATATTATAGTGAAACCTTTTCCTGTGAAACAGGACTATGTCATGTGAGTATAAATTTGTAACAATCATTTGTCGAAGTTTGAGTGATATAGTTATTTATATTAAAAGATTCTCCTATTCTATTAAGCGTAAAATAAATAGTCATTATATGGTCATGATTAAATAAACTTATTTAAAGTATTTATTCGTTTAAGCTAAGGATCCCGATATGGCTATAATTAGGAATGTGAAGTTTTTAGTCCTACTGTACTAATAAAGTACTAATAATAAAGAGAATCTGACTGTAACCATGAAGCATCCTGGTAAGTATCTGTATTAAAATTCTGTTTTACCTATTTCGCATATATTGATAAGAAATTTCCAGAAAAATATAACACTTGAATAAATATTATACATTAACTATAATATGCTAAGTAATTAGATGCACTTTGTACAAACTCTCAATAATATTGAGTAGACCGTATTTACACAGGAGTTCAATTGCTTTAACCAATCAAGTGTCGGTGTAAATTACATGTAAACAATATTTATTTCAAACTTTCAGTACATATTGCTTCATGTTCAAACATGCTATTATATGACCGTTTGCTATCCTTGCCAGCTGTAGTCAATACTAGTATCTACAATAATAGTGTCTACAGATTATTTGATGATGGATAGAGCTGGCGTTAAGAATGAAAGGATTAACCGTTTGAATTAAATTCACCTTTATGGCGATGCAGCAGTTTAATTTGAATGTGCATTAAGTTCGCTTAATAACGTTATTTTGTATTTGCAGTTTGAAGCATTTTTTTTAAACGAATTTTGTAAATTGTTTGAAAATTAAAGTTTCCAGGGCGATCTTTTTTATCGATTGTGAATTTCAGGTAAAATAAAATGCAATAAATCAGGCAAAATTTCATTTCGTAACAAAATATTTGCGACCAATATCAAAGTTTTATTGGACCTTTGGCGTTGTAATGTAATGTAAAATAAAACAATGTCATAAATACTGTTCAACTCATTATGATATTGAAAATTATTGATAATTTGCAGACTAATCGGAAGTCTATAGTATTCACTTATTTAAGTGTTTTTCATAAACTTTCGCCGGTAATAATGTTTAGAAAAACGTGAGTGTGATCACCGTCTCAATTTTTTACTTAAAAAAATTTTTTTCGTAACAAAGGTGAAAATACCATTTACTACGGAATTTCAACAAAACGATTATTTAGTCGTAAGTTTCGAAGAAAATACATTATCGAAAAAATGAAACTGTACTATGCGAAAGTGATTGGAAATATTTTCACGGTAACATTCAAACACCCATTTTTACGAAATGTAACAAAAGCTTGTCAAACCGAGTCATGAACAAAATTCGAAATTCAGATTACGAAACACGCAGATCGTAAAAGTATCGCATACGCAACAGATTTTGAGAATGATATACGACATTGAGGTCAGGCATAAACGCCATAAATCACTGTGTTTAGTTGAATGGCCAATGCCGCTATTTCATCTAAAACAGTAAATTTGTTTCTAGGTTTCTGTTTGACTGCGTTGCGGTACGCGTAAAGCGAGGTTCACAAACATAATTTACCAAAAATGAAGAAGTAATGCGGTTACGGTTCACTAATTGTAACTGCAATTGGTGGGATATATGAATGAAATGAAATGAAATATGGGTGGTGGTAAAAAGATCCTTTCACTTTGTCAGAGCGAAAGTTTAGACTCACTTCGATAATACTGATACAAATCATAAGATATGGCGGTCGTATCCGGAATTTCGGTTTCCGCGGTGGCAGTGGGTGCCTCGGCGTCGGTTTCGGTGTGAGCTCTTCCTCCTTGATCTTCTTGTACATCGGGGTGGTTGAGCTGCAAGAGTCGGGCGAATGCGGCAACGCCGATTGGGGATACGCGGACTCCGAGAAGTCCGGCGACGAGATCGTCGGTGTGGTGGGCGACGCGTCCAGCAGCGCGGCTTCCGGATCCATTTTCGAACCTGTTGGCAGAGAGATTTAGCGCTCGCTTCGTGTATTTACCCGGAAAGAACCTAAGTGGAAAAGTAAAAGACAACGACAAGGAATTACGGTCAATGGCGGGTTGCAAGGAAATCGGCGACAGCGCGCGGCTGTTCCACCGGCATGATCTACGATGTTCGACGAAATCCGGCTGGTTCGAACTTGGTCAAACAACCTCAATAATTCAGAAGCAAATTCTATGGACGCTTGAAAACACACTCGGAACAAAGACCATCGCTGCAGAAACGTGTTTGTGAACGGTCAGACATTCGAGCAAACGAGCTGCGCGGCTTTTACGTGTTTTGAGGATGCTTTCAAAGTAAATGAGAACGAATCGTCCTGGCACAATTGATTTAACAATTGTAAACAGTCCGTGAGGGTAAACCACGAGTCTTATGAAAATGTCAATCTACAAAGTGGTCACCTCTGCGGCGTTCTTTCCAAGGATAAAGGCTGAGAACATTATTAAAGTTTCAATATTTGAATTTCAAATAATGCAAAATGTGTATAATTAAAAAAATGATTTTTCTCATATTTATCTAAGTATAAAAAACTGTTGCAATTGCAATCCTTACATATAGTACGATCATCCTTTTTCAATTTTTTAATTTTCTATATTTATAGTTATAAAAAAAAATGATAATATGCTATTTTTGTATTTCATTGTTTTACATCACATAATATTTTTCCACTTTTTTAATACAATTTATACACTTTCTTAACTATTGAAAAACATAATTTCAAATATAACATTATCATTATTTTCAATTAAATATACGATATTTTACAACTAATTTAACAATTGCTTGTTTAAAAGCATCCAGTGAAGTATTTAAACATTTCCAGTTCTTTTCTTCGCTACTTTGTATTTTACAGATATTATGACATAAAATCGTGCATGCATGGAAAGAATGGACAAAGGGTAAAACAAAGAGATAAACGAACAAGTTATATTTTTGGTTTTAAATTAAATACGCCACAGTGTAATTAAGCTCTAACAAAATCCAGAGTACGTATGATTCAATGTAAGTAAAAGTAAGTATATTTAACTGTACAATATTATTGTAATACTCCACACTGTATTCAACGAATTAAATGTTTGCAAATCGTGTCGGATGCGAAGAGGATTCCAATGCCACACCGTGCAGTATACATTCCCTAAATTCGACTCGACGCGGCTAGCCACAAATTTTTTCGCCCCGTCGTTGCGAAACATCCTTCGTACCTACGCGGCCGACGTAAATGAGCAGAGCTGGAACCCGTGAATTCGCTGCGTTGTTGCAGCGCGGTGAAAATTCGACGGTGACCACCACGGCCCGTTAATCGTTTAGGGCTGAAACTTTGCGCGGTAACAATGCTTAATCAAGCATTGACGTGACTCGTCCCGACGCGTGCACATGTACCTGCCCATTCATAATTAACATAATACCGTCCGTTAGAGCATGCAAATCAAGCGTAACGCAATGTCGTGCAGTGCACGGCTCAGTTCCCTAATTGGAGGAAGGCTGTCCTCTCGTAGGAAGCTAATGATGAAACAGGCACCGCCTTTGTTGTTCCATTTGTTTGATCTTGATTGTCCTTGTTACAACATCCGACGATAAACCTAATAACAATCAGGCGAGTTAGCTTCGCGTTACGCTTGCGGAATGCAAACTGCATTCAAAGACGCGACGTGTGTCAGAGAGCCGCGCGCTTTGTTTGCATTCTTCTTCGCTTCTTTCTTTGACGTATCATCCACCTCAAAGAGCACACTCCTCTTATAAATTGAGACATCCTTAAGCCTTGGATTTCATTTACGAGATTACGAAATCCGTTATGCGTTTACCCCATCAAAAACGGATTTCGAGCGCGTGGCGGTAGATAAATCAGGGACACCGCCCTCAAGAATTTGTCCTTGCGAGTGTTTGCCGTTGTAATATATGACCGGTCGTCAATAATGAATATCGATGTTCCGCGTAACGAGTATTAATCTTCGGGAAATCCAACAAAATCAGCATGAGTTGACTTATCGCACGGCGCGGCGCTGTTTCGGGCGGCCGACCCACCCGCGCTAGACGAGCTTGACAATAAACCTGTAATGCCTGTAAATAGCGATAAATCAATCGATTAAATTGGCGTTGCGACGGCGTCTTGGGCCCGCAATGCATTACGCGATAAGGGAGAAAGACGCTGCGATCGGAACCGTAGAGACACGTGATAGTACAATCCTCCATGTCACGGCGTCAATTATGCAAAGATGGCGGGAGAAGCGCGGACAAGGCTGCCGTTCGTTTGTGCGCACCTGGTCGCGTCCTATTTGCATGCTTCTTACCTATACATTTATTAGCGAGGACGTTCGATTCGTGCACTGATGCATACAAATTAATAAATCAACGATCCCAGCATTTCTCCTGCCGACGATACGTACGGACGTGACATTCTGAGGGGGAAAACAGTAATAAAACATGAGGCTGGTTTACGAAAAATAACACACGCAAAATCTTCCGCGATATCAAAGAAATGGTTTATTCGCGGCACAACAGTTTATGTAACGATCGACGCTCTCGGTTCGATTCAATTATATCAGTTAATCCAATTTCCAAATGGAAAAAATAACCTGATGAAAAACTCCCTTCCTTTGACCTTTACCGTTTCAGCCCCTTGAACACTGTGTTATCCGGTTACAGTCGGTCGACGATAAGGTTCAATTAGAGCGACCGGAATGCATGTTACGCCCTATTCCGTGAGTTGCGCGTTCACTGGCGGCCAAAGAGCACGCGGACGCTATCCCTAAACGCGTTATGCACTTTACGCAAGGACGCAGCAGTCTTATTTGCCATTTATTACGAGTTCGCCGACATCGGCGGCCCCGAAGCGTGGAGAATGTTTACTCCCTTGGCTCTGTAAGAACCATTTTCCAAATTAGATTCGTGCCGCAAACACGGAAGCTTCTCTTTACAGTTTCGTAATCGGTAATGTAAAAATGATGCCGATGAGATGATAGCTCTTCTATTCGGGAATGTATGCAAAATATTTTAACGAATACTTTTTTAATTTACAAAACGTGTAAAAGGACTATGTCACTACGAGCTTTCGTGCTCACGTCCATTCATTTGCGCCAAATCTAATTACTTTCCTTGCGTTTTATAAACTCATCCGTATGCTACGGAGACTCTTTATTGCCTTTTTACGTGCAGCCTCGATTTTAATTTTGAACAGTGCACAGGCGGCTCGAGTATCACGCGGGAACAGCGTCGTGCATACCGGAACGACTTTCCAGCATCGGGGCTGAACTCAGAACTGTGAAAATCCTCTCAAAGGCTGATGCACAGAGACGCAGTCGTGTCGAAATTTCCAACTGAAGATGCACTCCCTGAATGCCGGAGCACAACTCATTGACTGGGGCGGCAACTATTCATCGCGGAACACAGCATCGTTTAGTAACGTGTTTACCTTTCTGCCGACAAACTTTCCCGTCTAGATGACTTTAACTAATTCAGTGTCGCACAAATGATATAATTGTAATAGGTATTAGTTTTTTTCCTCGCGATAATCGTAATTAGTCTTCAATGCAAGTGGGTATTTCACAACTTTTTCACACTGTTAAAAAGTTTCACATTAATAAATAATTTCCAGATCACATGTATGTTTTACAAAATGGTATTTCGTTTATTGGAAATCAGATTGATTATAATTATTATTCGCTGCCATAGTTTAGCAAGTGAAGAGTTAAGCAAAATTCGATAGACACACATTTTGATTTTATATGATAAACCAATATTCCGAAATTTCTCTACCGAAGCGAAGAAAATGTCGTTTCCGTGAACTGAGCAATAAAGTTACAGAAGGACATCTGCTGTTCAGATCTGTACAATTTTACGTGGTACGACCCTAATATTTCAAATTTTTCAAAGCCACCGATATTAAACGTAGAAGATCTATTGCTTCGAAGTGTATGATTATTGGAACTGCTACACACCGCTTGAAATTGCCACAGACAAAAATCAATATTACTATTAACAAAAACTGTTGAAATAACATGGAATGTGCACATTCGCTTTCCATGAAAAAGCAGAGAATATGGAGGTTACGATGAGTTTGATTAAATCTTCGACAGTAATAACGTTTATGCAATGTCTTTGGATATTTCCATAAGGAATTAAAATTGTCTATTTTTCACATTTATAAAGTTATTAGTATTTGTAAAACTAGAAACAACTGCAAACCGATTTGAAATCTAAGCACGTGTCTTGAAGCAGATAAACTATTTCACATTATCCACAAAGTAGTAGAACAGTGTAATATTAATTTCTCACCGACTTTTGTTGCATATCCACGTATTAAGTGTCCAATTAATCCCTCGGGAAGTTTCTAGTAGGCAAAAGTTTCATACAGAAGCGGTGAAAAACAGTAAAGTAACGATTTCGAATTTTCGGGCAGGCAGAACAGATTGGCAGCAAGGCTGCAGATCCAATATTTCCCAAATGTCGGTTTATATCAGCTTCTTTTTTTAACAACGTCCGGGAGAAAAACCTATCTGGTGTACTGGTGTTTGCGCGCGCGTGTGGACATCGTACATACAACATGCGTACACGCATAGCGTATTAAACAGTTACGGATGAAGAATTACGTGAAATGTGCAAAAAATCACCTACATTTTGATTTCGCGTAAACACTAGATTAATTTCAGCGAGAATAACTCTACGATAAATATTTAAGTTTATTACAAAAAAAGCCCAATAAAGTAAAATTTTGTTGTTTAATGAGGCTGAAAAACGTTTGGAATATTTCGCGTGCTGAAAAGAATATATGTTTAAATTTGCGATGACTAACTTCCGCTACATTTCAACATTATTTGCTGCAGATCGGTTGCATTTTTTTACCCTCCGTATAATGTTCACCGAAGAGCGAATTCCGCTTTCACAGTTGACGTTGCATGAATGCAGATATGCAGATGGTAGGTGGATGCATCGTTTAACGTTCGGGCGCAAACCAAGAACCGCGATGAGACGCGCGCAGGAATTATGCACCGCGGGGAATGTATCGCCCGACTCGTTTATTTTCCCAACAGGCTGCACGGCTATTTCCGGCCAAACGTGGCTTACAGGAACTCGGCCAGAAACTCGTCCAGATTGCGCCACGTCGACGATAAAGTCTCGAAAATGAACGCGTCTCGAGATGCTCTGTTATGACTTCATACTTTACGTGCTGTCCGAACAAATCCTATCTGGCCACCGTGCAATTCTTTTTTATAATCACGTCGTTAACTTTGGCGGAAGAAGTCTCTACGGACGATGACTAACTGGATTAAGAGACGGTTACTGAGAAATTATATCCGCTCATCTCTTGCAGCTAAACGGTTGCTCAATAAACAGCATTTTCACAACAATAAACAACTGTGTACACAAATTTAAAGGAAACGTAATAAATCATTGTTTTGTCATTTATGCTTAATTTCCATTGTGACAGTCAGTATTAATAAGAGATATTATAACTTATAAGTTATGTAACTTATTTATTAAATTGAAAAGTTTTTACTTCATTTAAAAAAAGAAAGACATTATTTATTGCTTTGTAGATACAAGAGTGCCCTCTTCATCATACCATTTACGTATTGTTATCTAATAATGTACGTACTCTAAACAGCTGCTCGTGCGCACGTTGATTATCTGCTTAGCGTACTTACACTACTGTATTGACGCGTACATGGTAACGTAAGAGGTGAAGGTACTGTAATGTGAAGGTTGATTGACCAATCGATGGCACTTTAATAAAAACAAATATTAGGATTCATGCATACTAATTCGGTTATTTCCTTATTTCATAATATACATTATTGCGTATTCCATTTTTAACTTGAATTTTAAACGATTCGTAATTTTGTAGTTAAATAATTTCCAACAGAAATGTCAAACTTCAGCAGTATGTAAAGAAAAGAGAATGAGGATCGATTATGGTTATATATACGGCACGGTTTTTCGTTAAATCTTCAAGTTCATTTAAACGTAACTAGACTAGTTCTCCCCAGATGATTCACTGCGAATATCTGTCGATTGGATCATATATTCGGACTAAGTAATTAAATTTTACGACAATACATTCGACTTCCGAGAAGGCTTCCCATCACAGAGAATAAAATCTGTTCAACGACGCGCGGAATAGTTCTGGTAGGTCGTAGCCGAGGAATTTCAATATCATGATCTCTAGCTTCATGTGAAATGAAGACAATCTTCTCACTTAACTTTCGACAGAGGCACATGTACATACCCGCTTGTATTAGTTTGTTCGCCGAGTACGATGACACTTACTGACACACGTGCACTTCGTGCAGAGTATAAACTTCGGAAAGAACTATCGCAAACTAACACGCCACTTGTAAAGCCTCCGAAGTACAATTCCACTACGTGCAAATGCTCGCGGGGCATCTATTTCAGGTTTGAATCGACTTATGTGCAGCGTCGATAAATCAATGGTAAAGACCATTCCCGGCGTATCAAAGTTCAAAGCTGCAACTGACACGTAATCCTCGCAGTTATTACACTCGAAACGCAGTTTTCCTGAATCTGGGTAAAAACGAGATAAAAAGTGTGTTACAAGTCAGGAGTAAGTCGGCGAATGTCGTCGATGTAGACATTACATTCATTTGCGAAACTGTATACATTTGCGTCATGAAAAATGAGCCGCGGAGGAATCAATGATATCGATCGCGTCATATTCCACGCTCTAGTTTGAATCGGTCGGCCTAATGAGCCCACAGCTCGGGAGTAACATGCCCACACTAAATATCATTATCCACGCATTATTTTATCAAGCGCGTAACAACGATGTTCCCGTGTCGGAGTAAACAAGCATTCAACGGATTAATTGGGAAACATTGTTAATTTCGAAACGTGATCACTTATGATATGCCGCTGATAGAAAGAATTTGTACTGCAATGTTCAGTGGTTAAATCTCGCAAAAATGCGTCGGAATTTTTTGGTAATATCGCGTGCCTTCTCCTCAATATCTACCACGAAAACTACTTTTATCTAACAAAAACAGTGAGCAGACGCCTCGTGCAGCAGTGGGGTTACCTTCCGCAAATATTCTTTAGGGCTTGGGCATATAGCACATAAGGAATAGGTATATACCGGGATAAGGAGAGAGTACACGGAAGCACTCGCCGTATCGAAAGTTTGATTTATCCACAAATTTGAATAACATGAGATCCATGCCTTCCGATAATGGTCGATATTATATCCAGCTCTGCGCCCCGTCGTTTCTCAGACAATACGACGACTCGCAAAAATAATTTTCTACGGTGGAACAGATGAAGCAAATATTGCGGAATGAGCGTACATACACTCGGCTGCACATATTGCAGATTTTCACTGTGTATATTCATGTAACACATTGCGCATGAATGTGAATTCAATACAAATAAGTGGTACCAATATTTGCTAAGATAAAAATGGTGACTTTTCGTCCGAATGGGTATGTCGGAGTTTCGCGAGGCAGAAATGGAGACGTTCCGCAATCGGATGGGAAATAAGAATTTGCTGTTACGGCAAACTGTTTGTCGTACCAGCGTACAACTCTGTTATCGTAAAGCATTATTTAGCTATTTCAAAAATTACTTTGCCGATTCTGTGAGCGATACCTTTGCCGGGACAACATTTTCCACCTCGTGGTCGAAAATTGCATTACAATATAGTAAAATAAAGTAATATATTCGCTTCATCTTGAGTTACGAAAATGTAATTTTTGTAAACAAAAATTGAATAAAATGGTCATCGGTAGCAGATAAGGAATTATTTTAATATTAAGGGAGTAAAGACAAAAACTAAAGCAAAGGTATTTACAAATAATCATAGAATCTATCTGAATAATTTAGGAATGCAAATATGATTGTTTTGTCACAGACGCTTTCACTCTCACTTCAAATGGTACGCTTTATAATAATAAAATAACCATGTTTCTCACTGTTTTAATAACCATTGAGCAGATATATGGTTACAAAAATTTCTTTGATCATTCACGCAAAACGGCATGTATTAAATCAACCGTATTAACTCAGTTGGCATTCAATTTAATTACAATAACTGATTGTTATTATCATGCGAAGCCACACTAGTAACTGCAATTGTAGCAGTCGCTGCTAAAAAACAGTTGTTCAAAGCACAACAGTCTAACTTCAATAACTGTGGTAAACTTGACTGCGCAATTTGGGTGCGGTGTAATAAGTTCCCGAGAAGGGAGTAGCATCGATTTCGTTGATCCGTTTGAATACCTAGCGGAATTTGCAATTCTGGGGGACTTTCGTGGAAAATGCAAAATGTTAAGATAATTGTATCCAACATTTTATTTTCGTTCAAAGTAATTTGGTTTTATCGTTTAGCAATAGTTCAACTTTTCAATGAAATACGAGGGTATTTCTCGGCGACGTAAAGTCGTAGGGCGCGCCTTTTCTTTTGATAGCGGGACATCAAAATTACGACAAGACATTAAATGTGCTGCAGGCTCCTGTAAAAGTGAGCGTTCGCATTTATGAGCCTGGTGACGTAAACGCTGACGAAACGAACCGAGAAAATGCCTTTTGAAAATCTCATAAGAAGCCGGTGTCACTCCAGGCAAAGGTGACGTCTAATGGGAGAATCCAGGGTAGGTCGTGACGAGCGGCGAACATCGCAAATCACATTTCTCGCCGGACTCGTCTCACAGGGATGCCGTGGTTTCGCGGCGAATAAGAATTGAATTGCACCATTCCCAGTAGTTTGTCATAAGCGAACTTTCCTTCTGCGATTGTTTCGAATTTGTTTCATTTCTCACAGTTTTAAAGGTTATAAATCTTCCTCGACTTTTTCTATCAACTGTCACGCATTGACCTAAAGGTAGCATACAAATGTTTGCTCAGTCTCTATGTAAACTATTAATAACAGATTAATATATTTTTTTATACTTTGGTACACACTTGAAAAATGAACCTTCATCAGCAAATCATAAGGAATATTTGGAGCTTTTCTAGTACAATGGGAAAAGATCACGAAGAAAAAGGAAGCGTGTATGTTAATTTGTTTACAATACTAGAATTATGACAAATATGTAGTTGCATTTGGATATTTGCATATCAAAAACGTCCAAAAAAAAGAATTGTTAATGCAGGAATAAAATAAAAAGTACTTAAGACTTTTTTCCAGGACTATAGGTAAGCAACAGAGATTTAGAAGCGAGTTATGAAGCACATTTATGTTCTCGCACCGTACAGGGTGAGCTGTTTGCTAAGAGGAGAAGTCGCGCAACGATGTTCTCGCGCAAGCACCGCGGATGCACCCACGCAATCCCTTTACAAGGGATTGCGTCCTGACTTCGTTACAAAAGGTCGTAGCACGCACGTACAAAAAAATGAGTTTCACTTAAAAATGTGACTTAAAGTGAGCTATATAAATATGCAAGAGGTCACGAGCATTACTGTGAAATAAATGGGAATGAAGAAGCGTGATGATGTATCATGTAGAATTCCTGCAAGAACATTTTTCACTTTATCGTATCTTTTTTCACCGTGAAATTGATGACAAGGATGCCCATCATCCAAATGTAATATCAAAGTGTTTAAATGTAATTTACGTTTAACATTCCAAATGTATTTTTATTACAACAATTATTATTAAATGATGCAGAATATAATATATATATATATATATAAAGCTTCCATATAGAAATAAGTGAAATAAGTAAAATAAAAAGTAAAATACTTCCCAATAACTTATATACGGTTACATAAAGAATCGGTTTTACTCGAAACGTGTAAGAAATATAATAAGCGAGGAAAAAAGGTACAATATCTCGTTCGATGAACAAGTACAACCATGAAGTTGCAAGTACGTGAATCAACATTAAAAGATTACTTCTTTCTGTTTTGGAAGCTAAAAGCCTGATCTAGTAGACCAGATTTTCGCAATTCACAGAAACTTTTAGTACTGCCGTGACCGAATAAAATTCCACTTGGCACGGACTTGGCAGGAAGATAATGCTTTCACGATTTCGCGTAATATGTACGTACGGAAGCGAAACTTTTCGATTCGTTTTTGTGCCGATGAGACCTTAACTCCACTGTTTACCACTGATATTCACTACCAAATTTCCAATAATTAGTATAGACACAAAATACACGTATATCGTTGAAAGGCAGATGTGTCGATCCACCGTGTCGTTTGCCGACGAAAGCAAATATCAGCAAATGTCATACGAGTTTTCATACGAAGCCGTTCTAGGGCAAACGTCTCATATTTGACGCAACTAATTACACGTAAATAATTCATTAAGTTCATTAATTACACATAAATAATTCGTGATTATTACACGTTTTAACTCTGCGTTCGAATTCATGCCAGCACGAATAAGTCATATATAAAACAGAGTCAAATATAAAACGCGCAAAACACACGAGGAAATAATAGCACAAAACCTATTGCGATGCTTTCAACTTTTTTCCTGTTATTCAACAATTCATTAGAGGTTTATTTACGTCATAAAAAATTAATCTTCTCTCTTCAACACTGCGGCGAGCAAAAACTAGCTTGCGGGAAAGGATTCCGGAGAAAGGAGAACGTATGAGATGGCTCGTTTGAATTTATATACTCCGACAAGGCGTTCAGGATGGTCCACGTTACCGGGTCGGGATATGTCTTTGTCATGGTTAGAGATAGAAGAAAATGGAGGAAGAATAGAATGAATGGTATCGTCAGTACTATCTCGCGAACCCATCCACTCTAAAAGTGCAAATGCACCACCCTTTTGGGACAACACTTTCATATTGTCTTTATTGTCGCGAATAAAATCATTGCCTTATCAATTTATCATTGCCCACATCAGAGCCGTGATTCCCGTAAAACCGGATCCTAGAAACAATGAGTACCACCATTTCAAATAAATGATTACTTTCGTCTTGATGCTTTCATTGCAACAGTGGAAATGCTTTTAAATGTCCGATTCATTATTACATGTTTTACTAGGATAAAGAAAGTGTATTTCGACCCGATCACGTTTCTTTAAAAAATTGGCACTTCTCCCCAAGGAAATCCCGGATACAGCTCACTTGTATACAGTCTCGCGTTGTCCCAGCGGTGCTCAACCCGTACAAAGTCCCGAACGAGAAGGTAATTTACGATCGTACGTCGTTCCATCAGGTCGATTGCTTCCTCGGCTTCCACAAAGCACTTTTAATTACGCATTCCTTGCCATTTATTTAATTTGCCACCATACTGCTTTTATCCAATGGAATTAAAGTCACATTCTCTTCGCATTTGCCACTAATCCACAGATTTCACTGATTTCCTTGATTTCCCATCATTTCATATTTTATGTCGGATTATTTTTCGGAGATCGTTCGGCTTTCTTACATCCCTTTTGGCGTAAAGGATGCGAAGTCCTCAATTCACTCGACGACAGTTTGACAAACACTGATTGCAAGAGCGAACGGGGAAAGCCGAACTACAGATAAGTGTGGTTAGTCGATTTCCTTTATCAGCTTGATTTGTGGTCGTTATCGTGCAAAAAGATTTTCCGCGACCAGGAATTCCACCGCGCAAGTCGGGTTTCACTTCTTAATGCTCTTTTCTCAGCCGCTTCGGGAAATTCATTACCGCAAAATAACTCTCTGGGTAATCGCGCGTCTTTTCTTCACCGAACTGAGCAACTGATAACAGGAAATATACAGGAATTTGTCTAAGCGATAAAGTAAAAAGTACTTTATGGAGAATAACTAAACGTTATTAAGTCTTAATATGTCGGTTATTTAGAAATGGAGCAGCTTTTATGTCGACGAGCAATACTGTTAAGAACATCAGTTCCAACTGAATTTTTATGTTATACTACCGATAACAACGTTGTTTCATTTCGATACAAGCACTTGCATCTGCACGAAGAATGATGAAGGTATGACGGTGACGAGGGAGGCAAAAAATACAAAGAATCTTACGACTCTTGTGCAGATGAGAGTGAGGGAATTTTCGCAATTTATCGCTCGACTGCCAGGGACATACTTGTAGCGCGCTGTAGCGGATTTAATTAAATTACATTTCGTGCTCGGGTATTACCAACCTTAGAATTAAATGTTTTGTGTAGCTAATCGCCGGTCTCAAGTCATCGCTTGTGCGTTGTACACTCGAAATGCGGCAATTCAAAGCTGCTTGTTTTCAGCTTTCACAAGGTCCGCGGATTATAAGATATTCATTACAGATTTATTCGCACAGGTATGAAAGAAAACAGTTGAAAACTATGAGAATGAATTTAGAATAAAATACGTCCAACCATGCGCATAAAAATGTGACTTTTTTAATAGTTAGAAATAATATTTCGTAACATATGCTACGCCTCCTTTTGTTTCGGCGGGCACAATGAAAAAGATAAAGGAGTTCTCGTTGCAGTTTTATTTGGCAAACTTTCTTAAACTCTTTTGGAGATTATATACTTTCGTAACGTGTCATTGAATTAGAGAGAAAATAAGAGAAGCTCTTTTCACCAACGGTCGACGATGTACGAGCCGCCGATAAGTAACGGAGAAAATAGCCCTGATGCTTCAGTGCGCCGAAATGGGGGTGAGATTTCGAATATCCGATAATTGAAAGACTGTGTGTGTATGTATTTTTCGAATGTTG
>JABFPT010000007.1:106125-121958 GCA_022817245.1 Nixonia krombeini | reverse complement strand
ATTGCTAAGAGTAAAATTTGCAAGAAATTTGCAGAAATTTGCAGTTTTGTAAGAAAAAAGTTTTTTTGTACGAAATGATGCCTTACTGTAATTATTACTACAAATGTTTTCCTGCTTATTGTTTTAATTGTAAGTAGTGAGAGGACAATTACGACCGTGGATAAAACGTTGTGGAGGAGAATATGTAAGATAGTCATGGATATCTCCAAAGACACTCCGAGGAGGGAGCTCGTTGAGCCTTTGATAAATTGAACGTGTGACGAGTTCAGCGGATTGGTGAAATGAGGGGTGTGTAATACACTCCTTTCTCCGTCCTCTCTTACTTAACTTCCCGCCGCGATTTCTCTAGATGAGTGTACAAGATTTAGATCTCGAACGCCCGTCCAATTTCTCCGGCTTGAAATACGCCGCGTATATTTTAACTCTCCCCGAGAGATTCGCGGGACCGAGCAATGCCGATGAGAAACAACGCTCGCTCGAGGCGCGATTTGTAAATATTCTTAGTGGCTTAGAAAACAGCTGCGCGTTGCAGAAGTGGAATGTAACGTCGAGTCGACGGAACGAGTCGCTTCGCGAGTTCCGTCCGCGTAGCATTAATGTGGAAACTTCTCGACTAGGCGAATCACGTTTACGCGTGGGACGCGAACACCCGCACGAGATAGCGCCGTCCGATAACGGGCCGCGCATTAATTTCCCGTCGCCGTTTTGCTCCGCCTAACGACGCGATGGCAGTGGTACATGGCTGACGGCGGCGGTACTCCACGTCGACCGCCTTTTGGGTAAGGTATTCACGTAACGCATAAGCAACGCAACACGCGCAACCAACGCGGTCGCGGAGATAACGGCGCTCCGCGAACCACCACGAGGGTTACATCTTAGCGTACGTGGCGTACCAGCAAATTTTCCACCGTTTCGTCAGATATCAGCAGCACCACTCCTGTTTTCACGATAAGGCGAGACACTCGAAATATAGGTTATGCCGGGACGAAGGTGTCTTGAATCTTCGTGCGTTTCGTCATAGTTCTGTTCGACTTTTTGATGAGGCTGTTTACCCCTGCTGTCGCTTGCCGCTTTAAGTAATGCCAACCTTTGTCCTTTCGATTTGACAAGGGTAACTAAAACAAATTATTAGTGATTACTAGCAAATGTCATAAGTAGGAAAGTTTTGATCAAGTGTTTTCGAGTAGTCGACTTTGCGTATTCGATGATGCACTTTTCGATAAAATATGTACTTGTGTCTGTCATTATTCTGGGGAGAGTAGTGGTGCCGCGATCGCGGCATGAATAAGAAAATAGGTATGAAATACAGAAGGAGAGATTGGATTCGCGCACGCGGAGAAGTTGGGGGCAGAGGGAAAAGTAAGGGAGTTATTAGAATGGTCCGGAAAAGATGGCGCAGAGTCTCTCCGTATTTTTATACTGTATGGCCACTGTTTTGCATAATCCCGCACTTAGCTCGCTATGCAGATCTCTGTTCCTCCGTCCTGTAGCTAACCGTAGTCTGCCGAGCGCGTTTCGCCGTTTCCAGCGAATGACGTACGACTCGGCAACGGGCACTGTTGTACTCCTCCTCGTCCTCGTCGTCGTCTTTCTCCCCGCCAAGCGGGAGCAGACACTTCCATCGTTCGAGCGAAATATTTCCCGGCGAGCGCAGTTTGAGTAACAAATTGATCGTGCACGCTGGCTCGACGATTCGTTTCGGCGTTCCCCCCGAATCGCCCGTTGCTGCCGAAGCACAGGTGCCCGACTCGACGTCGAATATGTCCGGAAGAGCGAGCCGCAAGGCAGAAGAAATAACGACGGAGAAGCTAATCTGGGTTGACCTCTCCAGGGAACTCGGACGAGAATCAGTCACATCTGTGTTTCCCGAAAGCGACGTTGCATTTCGTTCCGGCACTCTTCGCAAGATTGATGGCGCGACTGATCTCCGCTTTTTCGATCGCCCGGTTTTGCCGGAGCTATTTTCCGACGGACGTTGACGGAGCCAACCTCCGTCCGGGACGATTTGCGTTCGTCAACGGTCCCGGCAATTTGAATTGTTTCGACGTAAAGTATCCCAGTTGACGAAGTGTTTACGGCAATTATCCAGGCAAGAAGGGCCAGGTGAAAGCGCGTATACATATTTAAGTAGTCCTCGTCCAGCGTTAAGATCAACATAGCATAACTCCCCGGTGGCCGACACTCATGCATATTCCTCCAGTAAAACAAACGCCGGTAGAGAGACGGAGACGAGAGTCCCGGCACGCACTCCGGGCATACGGGGTTGCTTTACGAGCGGACAACTAAGGTATGCTCTGACGGTACTGCCCCTGCTATACCCCCCGCCCTCTTGTCCTCGTTTACTGCGCTTTTCGTTGCGCGTTCCCAGCAACGGACCACGGATTTTATGCTCTAGGATTTCGCGGATGCACACCGTGACGAAACTCTTGTCTGTCTCAGTACGTGCCTCGCGCGACACTTTGATGACTCGCGAGCGTCTCTCAGCGTTGGAAATTACATGAATTTTTTATACTCTGCCTTTTTCAACCCATCTAAAAATTGTAGTGTAGTTTAATGGTGTCTCCAGTTTTATAAATAATGTCATTCGAAATAAATAATTCTGTTTCTGTTTGAGACATGTTGTGGGAATTTGGAATAATCATACCGTCAACTTTGTTCAAAGGGACGGACAGTTATGCATGGTTATCGTACTTTCTTAAAAATGAATAATAATGTAAAATACGGATTTTGGAAATATTTTCAAATAAGGAATTGATTTTTTCAAATTTACAGCCGTTTAATGGAGCTAAATAATAATCCGCACATTTTTTACAACGAACTTCTGTGTTGTGGTGTATTTTTTCGACATTTTGGATTGGATTGAACAGATGGAAACCCTCAAATTAAATTTACGTTATAATTGAAGAAAATCGGTCGCTAAATGTGTTATATTAGTTAATGTTAACTAATTTTTTATAAGTTCCATATTAATATACTAATGCCCAAGTGCTTCGTAGAATTGTAGAACTAACTGTACATACGTAATCGAATGGTCTTTCGGTAACCAATTTTTTACATGCCGTTTTTGTACCTCTCTGTACGTACATGGCAGTAAGTATGTACTATGCAACTCTTTCGCAGACACGCTATCTATTTTCCAAAGTGCTTGTATACGTCGCTGACAGTGTACCGTATGCAGTGGATCGTTTACCATAGCAAGGCTGGTTGAACGAATCAGCAGAAATCATTACACAGCAAGCGGAATCTATTTTCTCCTCAAACGAAGCTGGAAATCTTGAAGCTCCGGCAAATAGTCCCTCCTCTTATCTTCCAAATAGCGGCGGTACTTAGCGCAGATTACGGATAAAGCGAAAGGCGGCACGTCGGCGTACACGCATCTCTGGATATACGTACGTAGGACATATGGTAGTTGGCATGGCGCTCTGCCCCTATATAAGAAGAGCTCGAGAAGAATCGAGCTTAGGGTTCGCCCCCCTCCTCTCCTCCTCTCCCCCTCGCCCCTCTCATCCGTGAGTCCTCATGAGTTTTCAATGAGATTAGCGGCCCATCTGTGCCGAGACCGACCCCATAGTCATCATCGACCGCGGACAAAGCTAGTCAACCTGCTCACTGCCCGTAGAATCTCGGCGGGGTTTCCGTTTGTGTCGCGGTACGTCAGACACCATGCATGCACTTGCCGAGGCGCACAGGGGTTGTCTGGGTTCCGCTGGGTTGTAGGTACCGTCGTGAAACCGGCACTAGCTTTCAAACCCCCAGCATCATATGGTTGCATTTAAAGTCGCCATTGACCGCAACGTGTTATAATGAAAACCATGCGGGGCACGTGCTTCGAAGATATTGAATATATATGCGCGTCTGTCGCCGTTTAGATGCCGTTTGCACATTACATTTGTGAAACAGTTTTTGTTACCCATTGTTCAATTTTTGCTAAGAAGACGACGCACAATTTCTTGGTTCGTTTTGTCTTGTTTTTTTTCCTTTTGTTTTTTATTTAGCAAGTTTTGCTGTCTTCCAATGCGTTTTCATAAAAATGCAAACCACTTTTTCGGTCGAAGATAGATTTTTCCTTAAGTGGACTAGCAGTCGCTGGTTGCCTCAGATCGACGAAATCATTATGATAGAAATCGAAGCTCGATTGGGGTCGCGCGCCAAATTCGGGACGTTCCCGTTCGCCACAAACGGGGTTGATTAAGAATCGATATCGCATTTCGATCCCTCGAAAAATTGCACCCGGGAGCTTTGGGTCTCCACGGCGTTGCCCCATATGGAGACTGCCCGGCGCATATGTTACGACAACGTCGCTAACGACGTGCCTCGGGCCTCCGTAATGTTAAACTGTGGTTCGTTTCTCGCCCCTGCGTAAAGTAAATAACCTTACGATCGTCAGAAGTAAATAAGTTGCCTCGATCGGCAGATGCACTCGATTGTGAACATTTCAAATTACCGGAAGATGTGTCGTGATTCTTTCGTCACGTACATTTATCAATAGTCGCACAATTTAATTACCCATTTGATTTATTCATTAAATTTGAATTTACTCCTACATTGTTTGCGAAGATAAAATGCAGACTGTTTATTCGCACGCGAAGCTTGCTCGGAAAAACATCGTTGAAAAGTCGAGCGAGCGGAAAACGGGTAGGCGCATGTACCGCGATGAGTTTCGCGTCATGCATTTCCGCAAAATCTGTTGCTCGCACGAGCACCCAAAATCCTAATTAAACGGCAGATTCGTATTTGCTCCGCGGCCCCTCTACACATTTAATCCCGAGGAAGAGCCGATAATATCGATCGAATTCGCACGATACGCGAAGTTAATTAAATTAAAATGCTGGTATAATAGTGCGCCAGATGGCACGGCCAGAAATACAACCTGGTATCAAAGTGGGAGGGGGGCCCCGGCGTATAATACGTAACTCGTTTAGTGCCGCAGGTTGACAAAAAACCAAGGGATCGAGCCTCGAGCGGGTTCCAGCCTGGCCAAAGTGTTTAAGGGCCCTATACTTTTTGCCTTCTTTTCATTCACCATCGTTACAAAAATATCCAGTTACCATTGTTTCTCTTAATTTCATGAATAATGTTGTTAATTATGATTCTGATAAAAATGTAAGCAAACAAAAGCCTTTAGAAAATGTTTCATGTTGAAAAGAGGTTCGCAGGAGTTCACTTGCCTAGCACCGATACGAATTTACGTTAGAGAAGGATATTTTTAATTACTTCAAGTCGACCAGTACTACGCAGTAAACGTAGAGTATTGGGCGAATATGAATAACTAGGCTCACTGTCTCCCTCGGCGTATCCGAATATTTACAACATATTTGCGGCAACGCGAACACGGCTCTTTGTCATAGCCGAGTGATTTTGTCTCTCGAGGGGGCGCGCGGTCCCCATCGAGAGAAGAAGTGAGATCGAGAGTGGCCAAGCCAGTGCGCTATTGTACTTGGGGGTCACATTGTACGAAGGTACCCTCATGCGAGTCGAGCAGCTCACCTCCCCTTCTCATCTTCCCATCTGTCTCCAATCAGCGACCTATGAAAATGAAATGTATGACGTACCATGCGTTACAAACGGTATTGCTAAGAGACTACTTTTGGAAGCGCACAACATCTACTGCACTGTCTAGATTTAATTTTCTTAAAAAATTTTCGCCTACGTTCTCACGTTTAGTACCAATAACAAATAAATTGTTCCATTATTAGTTTATGTCAAACATATTTAATTTTTTAAACGGTAATTACTTGTGAAAGACATTTAATTCTAATGTGACGATTATGGAAAAAGCCTGAATTGCTTGTTTGTCTTCGCTACCGGTCTACCAGTTCCTGCTGAAAAAATGTCCTCGTGTATGTCCTCGGTCGATTCGATCGGGAGTGATTGAAGATAACTAAAAGCGTCGAGGGTGAGTACGTGCGTCGGGGTTCACGCGAAGAATAGAGGCACTTAACTCGGCAATGCTTAAACAGTTGTTTGACTGGCATCCTGCATTAACATGTGGCTGCTGCCACCATTTATTAGAGCTGGGGCTGCCGGCGTGTGGAATTCGGTCGTTCATCGTATGCATATTTCCAATCTGACAACTGCGTAATCATTTGTTCGACGTGACGCGTATGCACGATCGCAACTTGCGATTGCGGACGGTCGAAAGTACGACCCGGGTTAAACACATTATTAACATTGCCAAAGAATGCCGATTGTTTTTGAGGGTTTTCCTGCCAACAACACTTGATGCGTCGACAACAGATGTCTACGTAATCCAGTAGTTGATTCATCTTTAAAAAATCAAATGTTTCATTTTGCACATTGCTTGAACAACACTTTTTTTGAAAAAAAAAAAGTGGTTTACTATATTGTGTAAAAGAACTGTATACATTCTGAACTATTCTGAACAGTTAATGCATACTGTGAAATTGAATTTTGTTCCATAACGATACACGTGTAAAAGAGTCGATACGGAGCTGCATTCTCGAAATGCCTATTCTTCGATTCTGTTATCCCTTTTTCCCCCAATTATACGTTCACGTTAGCTCCCGAATCAGCGCACACGCCGTGATCGAACGACATCAAAACAGCGTCCAATCGGAACCGCAAAGAGAACGCGGTGCTCACCAGCCAAGGCGAAAACGTAGGCCAGCAGTGGATATAACATTTCGGATATGAAATCGCTTTTAAATCGGCTTACAGTTAACTAGTGGCACTTTAAGCTGCCCGGTGAAATGATTATCAGGGTTTCCCACTCCGTGGACTCGTGGTTTCGCGCTAGCTGTTATCGTCCGTTGATTAATTGTTATGCAATATGACGTCACGGCGGCCCGGATTAGGATGCCGTGGGTGGAGGTTTGCGAGCGACGAGGAGAGAACGGTCGACCGGGCTGGAAGGATGATGAAGAGAAAGAGGGGTTTGAGCGCAATGGGAGGCGAGGGATGGGGCCGGGGGAGGGGGAGGTCAGCAGGAAGGATTCATACGCATCGAGATACAGAGGGAGCGACGCGAAGTTTCTAGCTAATCCTCGAATTTGAGCCAGCCGAACATAGGACGTTGATGAATATTGATACGTCGCACGGACGGTAGTCTGCACAGGCTGAGGGGCACAAGGTGTCGCGTTCTCGCGCGAGGGTACGTATGCAGCAACCCGTTGATGCACGGAACACCGCAGCTGCCTCCTGATCTGCTCAACACCTATTGCCGACAACGATTTCCCGTGACAGGATACTGTGTCGAGAACGCTCAACGGTATGGCATAATTAGGAAAGTGTCAGAGAATTTTGTCATTTTAAGATAACGTAACGTGACAGTCATACGTTTCTTTACAATACGTACAGAATGAATCGTAATGAAAGCAAAATGGCAGATGTAGTTACAAGGATTATAGTACGCTTACTTTCGCAATTTATATTTCTCGTAACAAAGAGAATTTCGTCTAAGACTGTTTTTTTTTTAGCAATGACAGAGAAACTTGCAAGTGATTTAAGACTGTTACACGAATCGTTAAAAGTGTATTGTTAAAAAATTCAAGAGATGAAAAGCGAGAAGGCTGTGCGGATTAATACCCTCGTACGGAACTTTATATGCGTCATGTTTAATGGACAGCGCGAAATAGCGGTACGGATTGTTTTTCGCCTATTATTTTTCCAAATAAAGGAAGTCATAAATCGCGGACACAGTAGTCGAAAGGTGCACCATTATGGTTCACGATGAACGGTGCCCCGCTTCATCGGCTATTAAGCCTTTAAGATAGCAGGGAACGCGGTCCCTTTATCTCTGTGAGCTCGACGGAAAGTAATGCTTGGAAATCAAGGGTTAATTCCCCGTCACCGTAAAGTATTTTATCTGTAGCGGGAGAAGCGAGTCACTGGAAGTATTAAATATGGTAATAATCCAGCCAATTTGTAATTGTGTATCGTTATTGCCATAACTTGACCGCGACTTGAAAACATTTTTTTTATCTCTTGTATGCAATCGTTATATGATACTTGAGAGAAACCTGCAATTGAGATATTTCTGCAGTTGGATGAAACGTACACATTTCTTCGAGTTTGGAGGGGAATTGAACAATGAGAAAAATATGGTTGCATTAGATTTGTAAATAATTATTTTAACAATCCAGATTATTGTGCCAATAATCAGCATCTTTTTTCTGTCACTGTATTTTTTCCGAACAGAGCGACGCGTAAAAGAAAACGTCGGATTTGTCCCGGTGCGAAAATCGCGAGCCGGACTTCGCCTCCGACACCTGATCCCTTCCAAAGATGTTATCGGGAAAATTGGATTCTTGGGGTGACCGCTGAAACGTATAAGCAGCTCATAAAAGATTTTTTAGCTTCCGACGGCGGCGATAGGATTTATTTTATGGTCAGATAATAATCTGACTCGGGAACCACCCCAATATACTATTTATACATAATGTTTATTGAGGGCGCCACGATACACTTGAGTCTGAGGAGGCGGAAAATGTGACCGATGTGACCGATGTGACCGATCGAGCATCGGTCATGGTCCTCAATAATAGAAACGCGATACGCCGCTTTGTTCCGAAACTCGTGGAATAACGCATTCGCATTTCACGGTTCCCGCGAGCGACGGCGCCGTCGTTTTATTGGTTCCTGCATCGCCGATCCGAATTTTCCGTCGCACTATCTCTCCACCGCGTATTCCTTTTTTCCCCGGGAAAATGTCACTCCGCAATATTCTTCGCGCGACACAGTCTCGATCTCGGATTCGAGAAAGCTATTCTTCCGGGGCGATGGTTCAATTTGGGTCAGCGAATTGCCTTATTGACAGCAAAAGTGGACGCCCCGAGGGATTTGCGATGTCTCAGATGGAGCGCAAAATCGAGTTTCGAGGACGCGCTTGCGATAAGCTACCGGGAGCCGATTTCTCGATACTTTCCCAAGTCATTTACATTCGTTATATTCTCTTTATCAGTAAATACCGCGTTTCGTTCGTCGTTCCGAACTCTTACCATTTTAGCTAAGATAAATTTATTGCAATGTAATTTCCATCAGGTGAACTTTATATGTAAAGTTTCCGTCCCTCGCTTTATTGAGTTGTTGACATTATTTGTCACCGTTTCTGCTCGAGTTAGGCAAATCTTTTACGAGTTGGTGAAAAGCGTTTTAGTGCTCCACCGCTGACCGTCCGCGAGATAGAAAAGTGAATGGTCCGGCAAAGGCGAATCTGCAATATCAGGAGGAAACCGAGAGCGATAAAGTGCGGAATTGTATTATTAGTTGGAAATGGGAAGGCGCGATAATATGCCGAGAAGCGGGTGGAGAGTGGCGCGCTTGTGCGCGCGTGTGTGCGCGCGTGTGTGCGCGTTTATGTACGGAGAGTAGATTTTAGGGATAAATGTCATCGAGACACTCGACGTGGCTCGGTGACGTAAAAAGCGCCCCGGGTTAACCCCGCCAAGGGTGAAGACGTTCATTCGCTGCGACAGGAGCCGAGTGACCGAGTCAACTCGCTCGTACAGCTTGGTCGCAGTCCGTTTGATCTAATAAAAAGAGCATGACTCCTAGCTCACATTTTTATCCGACGTACGGTATACTTTCCACTCGGGTTTGCAGCAAAACGCTTTCGAGGGTTCACAAGTCAAAAATTGTCCAAATACTCTTGGGGAGAGAAGAGAGAATCGTCGGAACACGAGTGGCTCTAAGTTGAATTAATGACATTGAAAGAGTCCAATAGAAGAATGGGTTTGTCAGTATTATATAAAAAGTGCACTGTCGTATAATATTGAGTAAATTAATCTATCGAAGTACGTTTTTAAAATCTATATATTATACTGTAAGCACAGCGTAGTACAAAAGTCTGAAGCATTTTCATATAGCACCAACTTCTAAAGTTCTTTTTCTAGGCTTGTAGATATCCGCGATCAGACATAAGCGTCAACCACTTGGTCTGTCTGCCTATTCTGTACAGTCATCGTCCCCTTCTTTCCCGTCTTTTTACTCATATATCATTTCGCCATTTCGTCTAGCTTTCGCTTCGGCTTTTTCTGATTTTTCTTGGGTTCCTCTTCTATAATAAGTTTCCTTTATTTTATGTTTATCTCGGGTGACACATTCTAGAAAATCAGTGGCATTCGTCATCTTTTTGACTTCTCCGCTTCTTACCCTGTTCCCCAAATTTCTTTTAGAGTATAGGTAACATGAGCTTGCGTGTCATCTGTATACAGTTTTCCGCTTCTCTTAATCGTAATGACTGTCCCAAGTTCATGTGGTATCACAGGTAGTACACAGGTGTCAAAAGCTGTATTTTTGAAGACTTTTCATGGCATATCGATTATCCTTTTCGACTCTGTCGTTTAATGATCCTTACCTTTATTCAACGAACGTGATTGTCAAATGCTTGTATCCTGCTCATCTGCTGAGATGATTCTGCCTAATAGTTTAAGATGTTTCTGAATTGCTTAATTACACGTCATTTTTGTGTTAAAAAGGATTATAGTATTGTATATGTCACAAGTCATCTGCGTGGCTGGCTATAACCCATTAATAACGCAGTATCTCCTTGCACAGAATGGAGTCACCTTATCCAGATAATTGTTAAAAAATATTCACTTAAGTGATTTTTAAAGCCTATATATTCTTTATCCAAATAGCTTAATCGCACTGCATCGAGTGGGTCGTATTTTCTTGAAGAAAAACAAGGAAGAAATTACATCCGCTGTGATCCGAAAATCGGTACTTTTCATTACATCGAGAAAAATGGAAGTGCAGGAATCTCCGGGCTCGGTATCTCATCTACGAGAAGTAAAAATATCGCTTTATCAATTTCACGGGACAATGCGGTGCACCGTGGTAATCCGACGCTGGAAGTCGTTTTTTTTACTCGTCGTTTAATATTGCGCCCGCCATAATCTCCGAGGGGCGTGAGGCGGGGGCGTTCGAACGGGCGTCCACACGGGCACGGCGTGCGAAACTCGCCCCGTTGTGCCCGGCACGGGCTACGCGAGAGGCGCTACTTAACGTAAGTACATTAGGCTGGCCGGCAAATAAAGAAGCTCCTCGCTCTTCCGCCAACCGCGCTACAATGTTATTTTACGCCGCGGTGCGCTTGAGCCTGTTTCACCCGGATCCGCGCCGCGGCTCCAGGACGCAGCATTCTGCGTTACGTTTAATCTGATCAAACGTAGATTATATCGGCCACGGGACCGCTCGCGCGCTAAATGCCCCGAGTGCGGAGAGAAAGGACGATCGCGCTTGACGCGTCACCGAGCTATTCAAGTTATGGCGCGCCGCGGCCCCTTTGCCAAAGCTGCGCCGTTCAACCCCTCGCTCTGTTCGCCTTTTTTTTTAATATAACGCTGCGCTGCGGAACAGCCAGTGTTGTAAGTCACTGGCCGAGTCGAATGAAAATATAATGAACTGAACAGAGGGGAGGAAGGACTGCCGGGTTTGACTGCATTTTTGTCAATTACCATTGTTTTCAGATTTTTGTTAAACAAAACAGTGCATTTACGATCGCTTTTTCGCAGTTAGTAATTTTCTTGCGGAAGTTTACTGGAACAACTGAGAAGGTCTCGATGGTTGATCGACCGACCGTCTCCACGACGCTCTTCTTCTCCATTCATTTGCCAAAGATGAGGAAGAGGTGGAACGTTTATTTTGATCGAACGACGCATATATTTTCGCGTTCGTACGAGTTGTTCGGGAATATTGTAATTTGCATTGGAGACGGAGGAAAGAACTAAGTTGGCGATGGAAGGGGCTACGGGAGCCATCGGAATCGTTCGAGTATGCAAATCGCGTAGCCGTGCGTTCCAGATCTTCGGATCCGGACTGCGAATGCGACTCGAGGCCACGAGTTCAAAGGCAACACTTTTGCATCGCTTTTCCACTTGTTTCGAGTCGCATTAACGCTACGGTACGGAAGGACTTCGCATTAGAGAGGAGACGATCAAACTCGAACGACGCTTCACTTCAATTTACAACTTCACATTTCACCTCGATCTGCTTAGCTTCATGTGAGGTAACGAACTTAAAAGATATGATCTAGCTCTTACGTCGTGCATTCCCGGTTGCAGCCTACTGGCGCAACGACTGCGGTAAGTCGTCGCGCGACTGAATTAGACCCGGAGCGTGTCCCCGAACGTGCCAATTCGAGAGAAAGACCGGGACCGTCCTTTTAGTCACGGAACCTGTGGTTAATGGCGCTGAATCACAGATTGCGCTCTCCCCTAAATTCCAGTTTATCGTCAACCCTTTAGCACTCGAGAAATCGCTGTCGAGGAAGTCGTGCGGGAACGCGAGTGTTCGGGGTCAGCACCGCGTATGCCGTTTCCGTGTTACATGGAAGATCGACGAACAATAACCGATTGTCAATATCCGACCCGTTTGCCATCGATCACGCAGTCCGGGCAATTGTCAATTTTTGTCGATCGGCGTAATTAATGAGATGCGCCAAAGAGGAAGCGGGCGGGTTCCGCATCAAGCGCATTCGCAAAGCTGCGGAGCCGCTGACAAATCCGATCGGCGCGCAATAAATCAATTATAATATTCCACGGTTCGCTTGGGGTATCGGTTATTAGTAAAACCCATCGTCGTTCCGGAAGGCGCTCATATATATCCGCGAGTGTTTCTCTCTATTACAAATTTCGCGTTTTCCGCCCGTTCGGCGTGTAGGTGCACCCTTCCCTCCAGCCCCCCGCGGTCTCGGGCGGCACCCGCCTGACGCGCGAGTCGCGGCGACCCCGCCGCAGAATCGCGCGCTCTTTTGTCTTTCTGGAATCTATCTGTCTGCCTGTTCGTCCGTCCGACTATACATCGTCCGCACCGCGTCTCCATGTTTTCCAGCCCTATTTCGCGACCAAGGGATTCGCACTTCGGTGGCCGTAACACGAGGCATTATTCACCCCTTATTGGATTTGCCGATTTTTCCAGCACGAGTGACGACGATCGTTGCCGGGCCACAAAGCGCGTCCATAAATCCCACGGTCTTGCGCTGTTCTTCGCCGCGGAGGGTAATGGATATCGAGAGACGTCGATTCCACGCGGACAAAGAACAGCGCGAGCGTCGCTACTTCGATAGGCGTAATTAATGAATTTTTCTACGGCGGGGGAGGAAGTGGAGTTGTATTTTACCGCGGTCCGACTTTAATACATCATAAAAGTGTAATCACGGCGGTGTTCGAGGAGCCAGGGACAATAACGACCCCGCCGCTGAGTCTCGCGGATAATGAATGAGAAATAGATACGAAAAAGAAAGGCCTTGATTTATACCGCGTCGATATTTTTTCGCAGGACTCAGTGTTTCTTAATTCGTGGCTGCTCCACACTCACGCCGGAACTCGGGAAGGGAGTAATTGGATTTCGTCGTCGATTCGTGTACAGTCACCGACACAAGTGCGTCTGTCGCTCATTACTGCAGGCACGAAGGAACGGCATTCTCGATATTTGCAATACTTTTTATGCGACTATTAACGCAGCTGTTATTCGAGTGAGCGAAAATATTAATCTACGCGTTATCTGTTCCTTGAAAAGCAGCTTTGTTTCACTTAGGAGTTATTTTCATAATGAGTTATGTGACAACTGAACTTATATAATACACGAGAAAACTATGTTACCTCAGAACTTAAAAGTAATTCACAAGCTTACAAAAATTGTCAATAGTGGCCTACTGAAATAACATAACTCATATATAGAGATTCTAAAATTCCTTAGTCAATGGAAATTTGTGAAAGAATTTGATAAATTAGTTTTAAGCTGAGTGCAGCAGTTTTCGTAGAAGGTAACCACAGTGGAAAGAGGAAAACCAATAGTAATTATGTACTAAATTCGTGTCAGATTTCGTGTCAGAATTTCGTAATATTATAATCACATGTGGTATATTTGTATGATGTTATTGTCATTTTTCAATTTCATACATACGCGTTCTCGATAGGTAACGGTGAATACGCAAATGCGAATGTTCAATATAGGACAAAATAACTTAAGCTAGTCATATTACCCAATCAGAGTTGTGAGCAAGGCACACGTAGTACGCGAACAGCTAGCATGGTGTCAGGCGCATATGACAGATAAAATAAGTGTATAAATGTCATTCAAGAAGTCGACGTTGATCGTTAATATGGTAATGTCTCGAATGTTGCTATTTTCTTAACCTTCCTGTTTTGTTTTTTTCTTCCAATAAGATTTTAATGTAATGTAAAGTACAAAACTGGTTGACATGGTTGTACGATTTAACATAAATGAACTCCGGGTATGTTTCATAAATCTTTTACCTTTTTTCTTACAAGACAGTCCGGTAATAATTTTGTTACTTTTATATTTGTTTTGAATTTAATGAGAAATATAATTAAATTGCAAATTAGTTCTAGCAAACTATCCAGTATTATTTACGAGAGTATAAATGTATTAATTAGCACTGAATGTTTGCATATTTAAGTTGTGAGAATCAATAGCTTTCCAAACAAAATATTATTAAGAAGCGAAGGAAGTCGTGAAATTATATTAACTAATCAAGCATGAAATATGCAGAATATAAAGAAGAAAAGACGACAAATATGACATGACTATAAAAAAGATGAAATGTCACGTATTTTACAGTAAAACGTAAACTTAACCATTAATGTTATTTTAAATTATGGAAGCTCATAAATTTACATTTAAATGTATCTTGTATTTCATAAACTACAGATTTTAACAGTTTGCCTATTGCTTTTGAATGAAGTGGGTATTGAAGTGCATTGACGAGTGGCGTCTGTCTATTCAGAAGTAGTTTATGGTAACAAGAGAAACTAACAAATATGCCTCCAGTCAATAATACATAGTTAATACGAACCTTAGAAGTAGGATATCAGTCAACAAAGCATTAAAATTGTATAACTTAAAATCAGATAAACAGAGTTTTGTGTACGAACGTATATCAATTTCAATGGAACGTGATGTACGCAAACAAATTCAATAGTAACCAGTTTTCGCGAAGTTAGTTCCGCAAAGTACTTTCATTTTAATGTGGAAATTATGATGAATTAAAAAATCAGGGATCATCCGTACAGTAACTTGAAGCCAGTATTTCAAACACGGCGAAATCTCACTTATAGCGATAATCCGTTTGTCGAGCAGTGCAAACGTTCTTGCTTTCCTCGTTCTCATTTCTCGTTTCTTTTTATTTTCTTAAGCGCGAACACAGGGATTAAGTCAGATTGCACTCTCAGTGCCATCCTTTCCGTACTGCGCTGATTGCATCTAGCATTTGTGTCACGCTCTTGAGTGCCCAGTCGATATGCCTCGACAAATTGGAAATTGGTATTCCGACCAGATCTCGACAGGCGGCCAGACGGATTTGTGAAGGACCGCCTTAGAGGCAAGCCGAGTGCGAGAGCTTTCGCACTGCTGTACGTGTATGTTAAAGTTGGTCAAATCGCTCGCCGATCATCGCAGTCCTCTGGAATACTAAAACAAACTGTACCTCCGTTGCATAACCACACCGAATAAACGGGCATTCTGTCATATCATTAGATTTGATTCTTAGGATGAAACGTAACAGGCAAACGCGATTAATGTGGTTATTGTAATATGCGACATAGTTGTAAGCTTTGTAATATGTGCGTAATAGTGACGTAAACATGTCTTGTTAGAAATGTTGCGTTACAAGTCGTACTATTTACATGTGTCACATAATTGTAAACGCAGTAATATTTATCTCCACGTTACAATCACGCATGACGCGAAAGAATGATATCCTACATTTATAGCGAGCAGTAGTATAAGTACTGATTATATTGCGTTAAAATGATCAAAAAAACAATTAAAAAAAACGTTTCATAATTTTATATCGATTGCGGAATGTTACAGGATTGTTGATGCGCTCGCAAAGTTAAGACGCGTGAAAA
>JABFPT010000007.1:78184-89053 GCA_022817245.1 Nixonia krombeini | reverse complement strand
ACGCTCGACCTTACGATTATTCGTTCGTATCTGGTCGATGAATTCGGTATAATTATACGTAACCCGTATCCGAGTGTTATCTTCCACGCGTCGGTTCACATTGAACGGCAGGCTCGCGCGCTATTCAAACGTCGATTCAAAGGGTCCTTTGCAGAACATTTTGCGACTGGATCGTTGGCTCGCCAAATAATATTCTATTGACGTTCGCGTGGAATTTGTCATTTTTGAGGACAATGCACGCGCACCAAATATATAATGAAGTTCACCCCGCTGGTTAATCGCTACCGGTTGCCTTGATTACAGCATCAAAGCTGAAGGACTCTCGATTTGCCACGTGTCCGGGATCAAGCGCGTTCGCAAAACGAACAAGTACCAAATGGAGAACTGAAAAAAAATTCATTCCTTCCCATTGCGTCTTTTCAACGACAGAGTTGAACGCGTCAGCCAATTTCCGATGAAATTGTAAATACAAGGAAGCGATGCTGCTCCAGTATTACGCGCGTTACAATTTTAAACTGCAGCTTATGAAATTGATGTGAAAATTCGGCGCAGAGGCGCGGTTCAGCCAACGGCGATGCGGGGAAGATCGGACGGTGGGGCGGTTCGATAAAATGCAAACATTTAATTAAAAGATAATCGCACCGATCGGTCGTACGTTAATGTCACCGGGCGGCGAGATAGCGGCGGAACAATCGCTTCTTTATGCATATGAATGTAGTAGCGCGATTTAATTTTACACGAATATAAATTCGCATCGAGATCGGGCCCTGCCCGTCGCTCGATTTCTATCGACTTTTTTCCCACGTTACTGTTTGTTGAATCCGGAGCTAACGAGGCATCGTGCCGAGATTGCAGTGCGCCATTTCACTGCCGAGCCTTCGCTTTTGATAACGATTCGATTTATCCGCTTTTTTTCCATGTAAAATCCGTTTGGTCCGTACAATAGGTATTAACACGCGTTTGCGTTTTTGTGGCCATTTTTAACTACCAGGATCTCATCTGCCGCTGCATTTCCATCTCGATCGCCGGTTGAACAAAAAAGAGGTTCGCGATACGTCGCCTACGTTCGCGCTACACCTTTAATCCAATTAATTACTCTAAATCGTAACGCGATTATCCGTGATAGCAGAAAGTTTGGAACTCTATGGTCGTCCATTTGAAAGTTTAATATTCACTTGCCACGATTACTGATCAAACTGACATTCGCCATAGCTGGGGGGGAAGAAGAAGGACAAGAAGCTCGAAACCACCGCACGCGTGCCGGAGCTTTGGGATCGCGGTCACGTGCGCCATTAGCCCGCGTCAAATGCAAAACCGCGAGTCCCTGCGCCATCTGCAACCGGATCCTCCTCGACGAAGCTCGCCGCCTCGGTTCCGTCCGTCGTCCCAACGCTCCAAAGCAAACCACCGGTCGATTCCTGATGTTTTTCGCTGTTTCCTTTCCCCCTTAGATCAATGCGGTTAAGGATCCCTTTTTATTCCGCGTTTCGCGCAGACGAATTGCAAGGGGAATAAATATGCGACTGGCGTCCTCGTACGTCTCTCCCTGTAACAACAAACGCGCGCCTGGTGAAACCTTACGGCGAAGTCAGCACCTTTATCGTTGAATTCCTTTATCGTTTCCCTGGCGTTTGATCCAATGCTCCTTTTTTACATTATATTCAAACATTTGTGTTCCATCATTACTATTCCGCATGATATCTTCAAGCCGATACGTCGCCTCATGCTGAATTTCAATGCGGTTTTGTTTCCTTTCGTTTCGCAGTCTCACAGGATCGTATGATCGCTTTTTGTTATTAATTTATTATGTATGCTGCTTTCCACTTGTCTCTCATTTCGTTTGTCTGCTTACGTTCGGACGGTTTACACTTTTTTCTTGAGTGAATTTCAGAGAGACACAATTAGAGAGTGAATGAATTAATTATGCGACCCGCGATAAGTGGTAGAAGAGAAGATTTAATTTTATCATCACACTTTAATGTTACATATCAGACAACTGAAAAGGTCAACCAATAATAACGGAGTGAAATATTACATTTTCAATTTTACGAAGTAGGAAAACGAAGAGGTATGACATTTCAGGAGAGCACATACAAAGCCGTTCTTACTGCTTCGCATAAAGGCATTCTTCTCACACAGAGCACTTTTCGCCTTCACGTGAGCCTTGCCTAAATGTTATTTTCCAGGAAATTCACAGGGTCAGTTGCAAAATGAGGTTGTGCATAAATATTTTCAGCGTGCGTTGTCGAGTATATGTCGAAAGTGTTGAGCACGGCTTCATCGTCGTTTGCCAGAGCATGAAAATAAAAAAGCGTCGCGTAACGGTAGCGTAAGGGCAAATGCGGTGCACCGTTACAGCCCCCAAGTATCCCAGTTGCTGCTATTCGGATCTGGGAAACAACGCAGCCGCGAACTTCACAGGCTGTTTCCACGATCGACAATTTTCACGCTCGGCGAGTCCTCGTCGGCGGAATCACCCTTCTTTAGCGCGACATCAACCAAGCGATTTTTTCCGCGACTCCTGCCTCTCTCCGTAGGCTTCGTTTACTGCGTCGTCCCATATGCGGATGCGGACATAGTATTCTCTTAATGTAATGATAAGTGTTTGCATCGAATCCCAATAGTGCCACGATGAAAGAGTCGTCAGCGGTCGTACGTTCATTGAACGTCCATTTGATTGTAACGCAACGATTGGAGAAGAATCGCCGTATTGTTATACACCGTGTACTAAAATTCTTATCGAAGTTGTCATCTGAAATATTTTACCGGAAATGTATACAAATTGTTGGGAGTTTGTCTTGTTACTATTGAAACAACATTTCTGGATCATTTGAATTTTTGTACTACGTTTAATTTGACACTCGACATTGAGTAAGTGGTTCGAGTATATCGTACATCGTAATCCTCATTTGTTCCTAAGAAATTCATTCGTATCATGAAAAAAGTGTGTAAGTAACGTTCCTCACTTTTCGTTTGTCGGGAGTTCATGACCTTTAGAATCGAACTTATGCAAATTTGTTGGTATTTAACCTTGGTTAAGGTCAGTCGTATGGAAATGTTATTGTATGACCTGGTAACAAAGGAACCACTGCACTCGCTCGTAAACTCCGACCTCCGTCAACGAATCGTGGTAGTTATGTCCCAATAATTTTAACCCACCCTATAGAAAGTCAGTTCGCAACATGCCTTCCCAATGTTCTCGGGTTACATGCGGGTCCGGATTCGAAGAGAGACGGCAAGGCGAACGAATGAATGACGGAGTGAACGGAACGCGATTGACGATAACGAATGCTAATAGGTCGGATGAGTTAATTTACCTTCATTAATTAATCGGTCTTTGGAACTAAGTCGGCGAGAGGGAGAGGTGCGTGAGTCAGTGATTTCATCTCAGAGGGCAGTCGACGTCGAAGGGATGCTGCGCATTCAATTTACGTAAAGAACATTAATATGTCTAATTAGCTAACTTCCTCGCTCTCCCTCTCTCTCTTTTCAGCCTTGACGACGAGGATCAAAGCAGGGATCGCCAATCCCTCCCCGTTCTCGCAATTAACGACTCGTCCGTTTCTCATTGTCGAGCAAGAACGCCGGCTACTTTTATTCATTTGTGCTCCGACACTCGGCTGATAACTCACATACCGTGGTGGCCGAGCTGTCCTCGATTTCCTTTTAGCAAATGAAGCTCCGCGTTAAAGGAAAACAATATAAATGGAAGAAAAAGGGCCGTTTACTCGGCTCCAACTTCGACAGGTCAATAAACCCCTTTTCCTCATCGAGAGCCAGATACGGCGAAATCGGCGAGAACGGAATGGGAGTGCCTCTTAAAATGTCGAAATTAAATTCCACCAGAGCGTCGGTTTAAGGTCCACCCTTAGCCGCCTGTGCCGCGCTACTTATTTCCCACAATTCTTAGCCAACCTTCCCATTGAAAAGGGCCGTTTCCACGCGTCCCCTTAAAAGAGGGGCGGTTCCGGCAGGACGATTCCTTTCCTCCTCTCGAGAGAAACATTTTTCTTGTCCTTCCTCCTTCCTTCCCCATTAACCCATCCATTCATCTCGCTCCTGCTCTCTCCCTCGCATTTCTCCTCTTCTACGCTCGTTCGTCCTGAAGAGTTTTCCATTAAGTGCCCGAATGATTTTCCGCCACGTATTCCGACCGTTTTCACGTGCCCAGAGCCACGATGAAATCATCTTCCTTTCGTTTGCAGGTGTCACTCGCTTTTGTCCGGTGTTGTATCGAGAGAAAATTGCCGACAATTGTCAAACTCTCGTTTCCTCAAAGAATTAACCAGCCGGTTCAATTCATCAATACCTCAATAGTTTTACTCAAGTCAAATTATTTGTAAAAAGAAATGTAAATAAGCGACAAAGTGGCTTGTGTTTCCTGATTTCCATTACATAGTTCGCAGGAACGTCGTACGGGCAGTGGTACGCCACTAAAAAATTCAAAAAGCACGTGTTATACTCACGCTGAAAAATGTTCCCGTGTTACAGCAGTCGCGTGCCAGTTATTAATGTTCCGAATCTTAAAGAGCCGACGTGCAGGCCTGTATGAAAAAAAAGATGCCGCACTGTGACTCGGAAAAATGGAGTGTCTCCGTTTTGAACGCGAGGCAGCCACCAAGCGCATTCGGGCATGATAAGACCGATAGCGATTCTCCTCGTCATGGTGCGCAGACCGCAGGATGCTCGCGGTGCTTCACGGTCGCACGCGGACGCGGACTTTGAAGCTGCTGTGTTTGAAACCGGCCCATTACCGGCCCGACACGCTGAACGTTCTCGTAAATCAAGAAAGAAGCCTCCTTCGCGGTCGTGGCAGCGCCGGCTCTTGCCGCTACGATCCGACGTGTCGATTTATCGCATTCTTCGCGGAATCGCGAATGTTTATTGCACGATCCATCATCATTGTTTATAACCTCAGTCGCATTAATTGAGTTTCCAATATTTCACCATTTTTCTTTAGGAAGACTCACAATTCTTCGTGAACGTCGACCAGCTTTTTCCCTACACTCCTACTCATTTTTAATCACCTTTTTATCATGCAAAAATAAATCTTTTGGGAGAAAAAGTTCTTTCAGTGCAGCACGCAAGGCTAAATCGGCCATTTTCAGTTCGTTCGACTAAAGATGAGCGAAATTTCCGATCGCGGTCCACAACATCATTACGGCGATTCCGATGGAGCCTATTGCCTGGTACCGCCGACTGCTTCAGGTGTATTCTCACCGCGAGATGTTACTCGGTATTTGGACAGACAGATCCGATCGACGTGAACGAAGTCCGTTCCATCCGCGGAAGCGTCTTCCGTGTGTTTATTATGTAAATCATGCTAAACGAGTGTGCGTTTATTTTGGTCTTGAAACTCACAGAAGGGTCCCCAAAGGACGCGATTGACCTTGATCATGATGCCGGTAAAGTCGCTATGTGAACAACGTTGCAACGTTTCCGGTTGAGGCGGCAGTCGCAGATCGTAAAAATGTTTGCTCCTCCCCATGCCTAATCACGCTACAATTGGCTTACCAACCCGGCAACAGTTGTGTGTTTGTCTCAGCAGTAATAAATTCAGTGGCCTCGATGCTTCGGCGTAGCAAGTGTTTCCCAAATACCAAACTAATTTCATAACCCCGTAAATTTCTCCGTTATGACTCGGCCTCGGCTTCGTGGAACAATCGCGAAATCAGCCGACAGGGACTCTTAGGAATCGGGAAACATTGATTTTCCATTCGTCCTCCCGGGAGCCGGCAATTGTTGCGTACGGCTGCGAGGCGATTACTTAACACCCTTGTTTGAGCGCAGACTTATCTTGATCGCCCCTGCAGTCCGAGATTCTTTTTATTTATCCGGAAATATGTCAAACATATCTCTATCTTTTTAGCAGTAATTATTATCCGGGGTGTGATAAAGAAGGACAAGGAACCTATCGACGTTGTCGCCCTATCGACAACGTTTTCGGGCTTCTCCGATCGTTTTGATCGCGAAACCAATTATGTATTCAGCATAATTGTTTGTCTGAGTGGAAAAGTGTTCGGAGGTCTCAGATGGGCAATGTACAAAAAGCGCGGAACGGGGGTGGGGGGAGACGCGAAGGAGTAGCCGGTTCGTGTGGGCAGACGCATTTTCTTAATTCGATTGCGAAACTTTCAGTTGAATCGCGCTCGGGAGACCGCCCGGCTACCTGCCCTCGTGCTTCTGTGATAGAAAACTTTGCTGGACCCGATTCCTATCGTTTCCTTACGAATCAACTGCTAATACTCCATTTCGTTTCCTCGCCGCCTGCTCCGCCCGCCGACTTTCCCGATAATGAGTTCTTTAGAAAATTTCTATCACCCTCGAACGAGGAGCGCGAATTATTCGATCTCGGATAGAAAAATATTTTCTGCTGAATAGATACTCTTATCAATTTTCCATAGCTTCAATCATCTCCGGCTTTAAATGCTAGGAAAGATTAATCCAATCTAATATCAATACTTGAAACTCATAGCTCGCCCCTTTCCCTCCACGTAGATTTCTTCATCGGATTTATTTGTAGCTGAATTTTCAATTCGGTCGATGTCGGGGTAATCGACGTGTAAAATTCGTGCGTCATTTTGCGACGTGAGACTTATCGCGAATGTTTCGGGGGATAATCAAGTTTACGCGGAACGTCAAAGACACGTTGGAGATACGCCAATATCGATATTTCAAACTGGTTGGATTTCATATTTCACACGCACGGTATGTTTACGAGACAGTAGACAGTTTTACTCGACTAACTCGCGCACCGAAGCATGAAAGCTGATATTTGTGCGCGATGGTTGCTTTATCCCCACGAAGCATTCGATTATGATATCCGCATTATGCTTATCGCGTTCGATACGCGCGCTTAAAACGCTCAATTTCATATTCGGCATACGAATCGCCTTTTAATTTTTATGAATATTTAACGGTCCACGATCTCTCCGAGCGGTGCCTTTGATCAAGCCAGATTAAGCGATCACGATAAAGCGATTTGCTATTTATAAGACAATGCTATCTTTATTATCGTGTTCCTCGAGTTTAATTCCGCACGGTTGTTATAAATTCATGCACGGTTTAGCGGATGCATAGGATTAATCACTGTGAACTATGACACGGGGAATATTGATTCGTGTGGAAGAAGATTCTACCAATGAGATAATTCTACCTTTACAAGTTTATGGCTTTTTTATGTAGTTAAACGGAGTAGTACGTCAAACTGATTTATGCGATTTTAGTAGCTTTGTTACAGGCGACATTCCTGGGGTGAAACACGCCGTCGTTTCGAAATTTGTAATATTTCGTAAGCTTGAGCATCGCGGGAGAGAATTTTGTTGTTTTTTTTTCTCTCATGGATTATTTTTTCCTCGCCGATCATTCTCTTTGTGTAGGAGTGCCGAACATCCGAGCACGCGAAACTCTTAACCGTTATTAGAAAATTGTGCCGATTTGCCCTAACTACGAAAAATTGACTGGAAACAACTGTAATCCTATCTGAAGTCCTATCTGCTGGTATGTGACTCATTGCTGTACTCTGAAATTGATTTTTCGACAAAAATTGAATGGTAAGCAAAAATTTGGAAAAATATCGGAAAATCAACTTCGGAGTACAGCAATGAGTTACATACCATCGGATAGATCTCGCGACGCACATTAAGAATCACCCCCCATATTGACCCCTCCCGCCACTTGGAGAAGAGATATTGAGGAAAAAATAAAAAATGGATGGGAATAAAACCGTAACTATTTGTACATTACCTGTAATGAAAGTCCGTATTCTTGGTCTACTTCGTCATGTGTTAGCTCGTTGGATAGATCTCAATGCGCGGAATATGATGGTATATCATTTACATTCAAACTTCCAATTGGAGAAAAGTTATAGCACGGAAACTGTGAAATTCGGCAGATCACGCCCCACCACACAATTTATATCTTTTTTCCCGAATATCTCTGCTCCTGATGGTTGGAGAGGCCAACATGGGTAGTGATTCTTGATGTGCGCCGCGAGATCTATCGATTGGTATGTAACTCATAGCTGTACCCCGAAGTTAATTTTTCGAAAAAAATTGAAGGGTAAACAAAAACCAAAAACCTTTGGAAAAGTACCGAAAAATCAACTTTGGAATTCAGCAATGAGTTACATACCAACAGATAGATCTCACGATGTAAATCACGAATTACTCCCTGTGTTGGTCCTTCCAACCATTAGGGGCGGAGATATCACGAAAAAAGAAAAATTAATAAGGTTTGAGTGTATGGTCTGAATTACCTGAATACCAGAATTACCTGAATTTTACATTTTTTCTATTTTCGAAAAACGGGGTGCTAATTTCACTGAGATCGTTTCTACATCTGTTTTACGGAAAACCAAGGTAACCACCATGGCGGCGAGATTGCGAGGTGGAATACACGCCATGATACGAGTAAGTATCTGGGTCAGAGATGAAACTTGGCGGAGATGCCTCGCGTTTATGTCGGTGAATGCGTTTGAGAGCGAGCAGAGGGGTAAAATGAAACAAAAGGTAGGCGAAAGGTAAAGAGATAATAAACGTAAAAAGCTGACGAGACAAACGCAGGCAGTCCGTACGAGCGCGAAATAAATAGCATAACGCAGACACTTGGTTAAATTCGAGAGAAGGCAGCTGCCGCTACTGAATCACTGTTTCGTCCATCCATTGGAACTGGAAATGCAAAAGGATGAAATAATGAAACGTCGTCGTCTCCTCGTTTTTTAATCACGAAAGCGTGTTTCATTATTTTCTCCGAAGTCCCCTCTATAAAATGTGACGCACCGTAATGAAATTATGTCGCTCAGCTATCGAATCTTGCGAGGTTTCTCTCGTAAAAGAGAAGAGGGCTAAGCTTTAAGAATTATAGAATGAAGACGCTTATTAATCTGTTGCTGTGCTTGCGTACGTTGGAAAATTGATTGAAAAAACTAGTTATTTGAGCTACATTTCACAGAGATGTATATTTTAATTCCTTTGAGGCGTACTAAGGATATGAGCTTGTAACAAATTCCATAATTACGAAATGATGATGTACAATGCAGCAATACTACTTTGAAAGTATAGAAGCAGTTAGGAAATATATACAATAAGTAATTATTATTAATATGTCAACATGTTGACAAGGACAAGGTTTGCAAAATTGTACATTTTATGCATAAACTTACGGAAATCACTTTTCTTATCGTAAGCAGTGTGAAGGTAATTCCGATAAAATACATAATATGTTTTGAACGAAGTTGCATGTGGAAGAATCTTTTATTACGGTACACGAAAATCGGTAACCTAAGTGGTGGAATAGAGTAGTCAATGAAAGTGCACTAAATATTATAATTATATATTCACGAAGCAGGTCAGTCGCGAAATGCGGTTGTTATTGCCTGTCACTTGCTATAAAGTCAGTTTAGAATTTCAATAATCGTCAGCCGGAGGGCATTCAGAAAGCAGTCGTTGTCGTTACCGGCACTAATGGCAATTCTGCCGGACTTCAAACGCAGGATGCGTCCGCGCGTTTCGCTCGCATCAAAACTCGTGTACGTGCATGAAGGCGCGCGCGCTCGTGTCCGTGCGACGCGTGTGTTTACGCATAATATTGCGTCCTGCCATCCGTTCTATGGAACGTATTCAGCGTATGACGGCGCGTAATTATATTGGCAGCTAATGGGCACGTTGCCTTTGACGGACTCGATTACTCGGTAAGCAGACCACGGAGGAAATTATCTCACGGTGAGTACATAAGACGTTCCGCGCATCACCTCGCTTACAAAGCGCCACCAAATTACTCCGTTCGATTTACCGATGAACGTGAATCGCTCACTCGACCGAGACCGCGAATCATCCAATTAAACCGCCGTTCGTTATCAATTTCCGAAACAGTTGAGGCGTGGAACGCGAAGATGGGACGGGTGGAGGTGGGGGTGGAGGGGGAGGGGATGACAATGACGACGGTGGAAGAAGAGAATGCCGAATGTAGGGCTGCACGCGAGGCATTTGGATTTCTGACATACGCGTATCGAAATGCCGGAAATGCGAGTCAAGGGAGGAATAGGGCGAAAGCGACGGTAGACATCCCGAACGACGCGCTGTGGGACGGAGTTGCCCTCCGGAGTCGAGGGATTTGCGGAAATACAGCAAGTTACGAATACAAGAGCGAATTCAATTTCCAAAGCATTCGAGCCGCGAGACAAGCTCGTTGTACAAGTAAAGATGAGATATTAGTACTTTGCCGTCTCGGTTCCCTCTTCATCTCCGGATCCTCCCGGAATCTCCTCGTCTTTGTCCTAGGCCGCTCGTCGCGTCGCGTCGCCTCGCAGCGCGCTCGCGGAAAAAACAATTTCCCCAAATTTATGCACCCTGCCCCGGCGTTGCAATATTTTCACAGTGGAATAACAAGGTGGTAGGCGGCGTCGCCGCTCCTCGCCGACTCGACCGTCTTACGCTCTTTGCCGCCGTCGTGCGCGGCACCTACTCGGGAGCGCCGAGGTAACGAACGCCATCGCGCAGGATGGATGACGTTATCTCACGTAACCCGGATCTTGAGAATTTTACGCGGAATTGAGTTATGCGCAGTAACCTTGTACTCCTGGTTACGGTAACTCGGTTCAAAATGCACCGGGAAGATAAAGCGCGTATTAACGCATATTCGTTTATCCCCAAAGTGCCTTACATACTTTTCCTGTCCGATTGACGTAACTGTGAGTATTGTACGTGCAAGATTACCGCATATGCTCGACACGAGCTTGAGCAGGATCAAAAGGTGGATACTCTTGGAATAGTAATCGAAGATCGAATGCTAAGCGTGGAAAAAAGATCCGTACGAGTTCTCGAACATTCTTCAGTCGTTTGCTTATTAATGCATATACAGAGTAAGGGG